>CAHIKZ030002933.1:4245000-4265000 GCA_903632075.3 Acanthosepion pharaonis | reverse complement strand
TACTATTGCTCTCAAGAAAATCTCGGCACTAAATGACCCATAAAAAGTTGATATGCCGCTAAACGAACTGCACTCGTGTTAATAAGATGGGACAATTCCTACTATATATTTGCATATCATCATGATTTTCTTTCATTGGCCCAATATATTTACATAACCTTTTATCCAACTTCAAACTGCACAAAGCGGAGTATCTTCTGTTACACAGCACCTAAGAAGACATGACATAACTGTCTATATCTTTGAGAGGAGGTATTATGATTACTTGCATTATTTACATTATTTGGACTGTTATCCTCATCTTCATTACCATATTCACAACGTTTCGGCCGTTGTACGCTCCGGCCTTCTTCAGGTGATTAAAATTTCGAACCAAACCCTTTATTTCGCCCACCGAGGTAGATTGTTCTAATTTTAATAGCCATGCCTCTTCAGGGTGTCTCAGTTATTTCACATTAACCCAAATTTTGTTTGTCTGCCACTGCTGTGGCCTGGTATTGAACTCCCAACTCTTTGGGTCTAGTCACTGGATCTAACCAACGCCTTTGTCCACTGGGCCATGTGCCCTTAATCCAAAGTGTTGTGAGTTCAATACCAGACCACAGCAGCGGTGAACTAAAGCTTGAAGAGTTGAGTTAAATGGAAATAACAAAGACATTCGGAAGAGGCATGACGCGTGGAACTAGAATAATCTACTCTGGTGGACGAAATAAATAGTTCTGTTCAAAATTCCAATCACCGAACCATTTATTTCGTCCACCAGAGTAGATTGATCGCACATTCAAAGCAAACAACATTTGCATTTTTCAATTGTTGCAGAAATATTTTCACTTTTTATAAAGCCCAAGAGCCATTCGAAGTACAGAGTAAGAGGCACAGTTTATTGAGATAAAACAGAGAAGATTAGGGATTAGGAAAAAATAAAAATGGAAGGGATTAATGATTAGGAAAAATAAAAACAGAGGAGGGTAAGGTTTAGGGTAAAAAACGGAGGAGATTAGGGATTAGGAAAAAATAAAAATGGAGGAGGTTAAGGATTAGGAAAAATAAAAATAGATGAGATTACGGATTAGGGAAAAATAGAAGAGGTTAAGGATTAGAAAAAATAAAAATAGAGGAGACCAAGGATTAGGAAAAATAAAAACAATGGAGATTAAGGATTAGGAAAAAATTAAAATGGAGGAGGTTAATGAGTAGGAAAAATAATAATAGAGAAGATTAGGGATTAGAACAAAATAAAAATGGAGGAGGTTAAGCATTAGGTAAAATAAAAATAGAGGAGACTAAGGATTAGGAAAAATAAAAGCAGTAGAGATTAAGGATTAGGAAAAAATGAAAATGCAGGAGATTAAGGATTAGGAAAAATAAAAACAGTAGATATTAAGGATTAGGAAAAAATGAAAATAGAGGAGATTAAGGATTAGGAAAAAATAAAAATGGAGGAGGTTAAGGATTAGTTTAAACTTGGAAGCTGGTTCTAGTTATTTATTTTAATTTTATTTTTTGGTGGCTGGTGGGTTTTATACCCCTCTTCAGGCAACTCAATGGACGAATTCTGCGCTCCATCATAGTCTTCTATGACATTAAAATAACCACAAAAGTGAATTTACAGAATCGTTTTCAGGCGACATTGACCGGTCGATTAATAAACCATATTTTCATTAACGTTTTGACAATAAGCAGTCTTTGGTAACGGATTCTATCGCCGTTGGTACTTATTCCCAATGCGAAAGTCTAAACAATTTACATCTAGCTTTTCGGGCGCACTCTTTCACGTCCCATGAATAACTTTTCGTTTTTTTGCCGCCGACATCATATCGCCAATAGGACTAAAGATGGAAAGCATCGTATTTCGGTGCGAAGATTAATGCGATTCGAGCCGGGGGGGGGGAGATGATTATCAGAGAAAAAGTCCAATAAAATAATGGGGTTTCACTTCCAGGAGACTCCCTATCTTGTATGAAATAACCGACGGGCGTCATTTTACTCAAAACAAACTCACACGGTAAGTAATAATGTGATAAATCAAGGAATGAAAGACATTCTATTTTTCTTCTGTCGTTCCTACTGTCTTCCTTCACATAAATACACGTGAACATCTCTCTCCCCACCTCTCTCTCTCTCTCTCTCTCTCTCTCTTTATATATATATATATATATATATATATATATATATATATAAAGAGAGAGAGGGGGAGAGATGTTCACGTGTATTTATATATATATATATATAGATATATATATATATATATATATATATATAAAGAGAGAGAGAGGGGGGGGAAGGGAATGTAAAGAATGTATATATGTGTTTGTACAAAGAATGAGTCGAATGGTTTTCTTCATATCGGCACCAACTCGGACTTCTTAGAAAAACGAAAACGCACTTTACATAAAATAAATAATTTAAATGTGTTCTTCGAAGTTAATTTCTCGGTTTTATCTGAAAGATGCCTTTCAAAAGCTGAGCAAGGTATTAAGAAACAGGAAAATTTTGTTATGAACAAAGAAAAGAATGCTGAACTTTTATTCAAGAAAAATATGCATCCTCCAGCATGATTCGAATCTGTGTCCCCTTGGCAGGAGAAAACGTCATTAGATCCAACGTGTTTATACCGACTCAGCCACAAAGGACATTGCCAATCATGCTAGTCTGAATAGAGCCTTTTAACCGAAATCCTTTTCGTCAAAGATTCTCCAAAGCTCATATCTGCCCAATTTCGTATCCAAACGTAAACAAAGCAATTTCTAAAGAAGTAATGGATTTTTTTTTTATTTACTAATCCGAGAGATTTTTAACACTTAAACGTTATTTTTTTATTTTTTATGAAAAGAATCTTAGAGATAACAAACTCAAACAGCTGCAACAGAGGATGGAAAAAAAATATAAAAAATATATAGAAAATAGGAAAGAACTCGTTAGGTTAATAATCCAAAAGTTCTTTAGTATTTTTCTTATTATTTTTAAAGAATAGTGCTCGATACAAACGATAAGTTTCTAAATAATAAAAATCTATTAAACAATAGACATGAGTTAACGGTTTTTTGCCGACATCATCAAATTTTTGCATTGAATAATTAGCATAAAAACAAACAAACAATAAAATAATTTTTAAAATCCATAGTCCTAATAAATAGTTCAAATTCCCTACCAAAAATGATAACCCTTTATGAAGTCGTCAAAAAACAAATGTTAGCGATTTACGACAGTTTTTATATACACAAAACCCTTTCAGAAAAAAATAAAAAATAAAATAAATAAATCTCCATAGACGCTTAACCAGACTAGACGATGTCATCTTCCGCTTTAAATTTAAACACCCCCAGCCTTACCTTGACTTGACGTTCTGTGAATGTAACTGAGATATTGATACAAATTATTAACACCTTACGCCCCTTTTTCTTTAAACAATTGCTCTAGCCGTTACCATAGAAATGTTGATTTCAATAATGAATATGCTTAAAAAAGACGTAAATTTCAGAAATAAGTTATTCCAAAAACATTTCGCTTGAAGATGGAACAGAGCTTAGTACTTTAATTCAATATAATTCAAATAATTATATTGAAGTTTTCGGCTCTTGTTTTGAAACATGAGAACTCTTATGTAGCGTGTTGGAATCATATATACATATATATATATATGTGTGTGTGTGTATCTGTGTGTGTGTGTGTGTGTGTGTGTGTGTGTGTGTGTGTGTGTGTGTGTGTGTGTGCCGCGCCAGGAAATCGATCCTCCAGATCTACAAATCAACAATTCCCCCTTGCATGGAATATTGCTGCCATATATGGTCTGGAGCCTCTTCTGTTTGCCTCGGGGTTCTTGATAAGCTCCAGAGGCGGATATGCAATATAATTGGCCCTGATCTGGCATCTCGTCTACAGCCACTCTCTCACAGACGCGCCGTCGCCTCTTTCTGTCTGTTTTACAAATACTTTCATGGCAATTGCTCCGAGGAGCTGAATTCGCTGGTTCCCAGACTTCATGAGTTCAAGCGCCCTACGAGGCTGGCATCCCGCTCTCACCCTTTCACTGTCGAAACTCCTAAATGTAGCCGTCTCTTCTACTCCAATAGCTTCATGTCTCGCACCTCTCGCCTGTGGAACTCTCTTCCCTATTCCAGTTTCCCTGAGAGCTATAATCTCCAGCTATTCAAATGTAATGTCAATCGACATCTCCAGTTGCCTTGATCTATCCACTATCCTTCTCCTCATCCTTTCTTCTATCACTCCTATCTGATCTTGCTCCAAATTTTCTGTAACCCCTTGCGTCCTAGTGGCTTCTCGCCTTGCTTGGGGTGAAACGCTATATATATATATATATATATATATATATATATATATATATATATATATACACACACACACACATACACACACATACACACACACACACACACAGACACACACACACACATATATATATATATATATATATATATATATATATATATATATATATATATATATATATGGGGGGCGGTGAGGCTTAGAATACGTGTAAGACTTTTTCAAAAGAGGCCACCTTCCCAGAGGATATCCGTAGTCTTTGGTATAATCCCGACCAATGTCAACCATTTTCACTCATGTATAAAATCGTGCTTAAACCTATCTTTCTCTTTTTAATTATTTTTAAACAATTACAAACCGGATCTATGTTCCCCCAATTTTTTTTAACTCAAGTGTAAATCGAACCATTGTCTACCATTTTGACTCGAGTTTAAACCACTGGACTGATGTCTAGTTTATTTACTTCCATTGTAAACAGAGACCATGTCTGTCATTTTGACTCAAGTGCAAAACGGAGCATTGTCTACCATGAAACAAAACGTATACCGAAGAGTGATATTTATTTCCGCTTCGATACAGAAAATGTGGCACAAGGCCAAAAATAGGGGAAAAGCACGTTCTTCTTCAGTCATAACATTAAAGTTATCTAGCCACAAACACTGACGCAAACATACCACAATATTCTTAGTATCAAAACAACGCATTCTTTCTTACCATTTGACTCGAGTTTAAACCACCGGACCGATGTCTAATTTATTTACTTCCATTTTAAACCGGGTCCATGTCTATCATTTTGATTCAAGTTCAAAACGGAGCATTGTCTACCCTGATGGCTACCGTTCATTTTCATTGATTTGTTGTTTAAGGACGAAACAAATCTTAGATTGTAAGAATGTTTCTCTTTTCTGTAAATAAATATTGCAAAAATATAGTTTTAAAAAAAAATTGTTTTTTTTTTTCAGTCCTGTTATTTAACCAATTGCTGAGTGTCAGTCAGTGCCATACATGATATACGATTATGTATCTTTCGATACATGACTTAAAAGGCAGATTTTTTCCCGCAGTAGGTTGTCGTAGGAGTTGGTGGAAATTTCTGATTATTATCTTATTATTTCGTAATAGTTAAGAATTTTTTCCACCATTACTATACACCTCTTTTGCCTTCTCTCTCTCTCTCTTTCGCTTGCTCGCTGTCAGAAGCCATCTTTTCTGACACAAATAAGCATTCATCGAGTTGACATCCAGTTAAGTGCACCCTGCGTCGCGTTTTGAAAATCGGGGTCTAGTCCATATTTCTCAGGATTTCAGTGTAATACCCTGAGGGCAGATTTACTGCAATATTAATCATTTTCTCTTTCCGCTCTTGTTGTTACTGTTACTGTTGTCGTAGGAGTTGGTGGAAATATCTGATTGTTATTTCGTAGTAGATGTAGTACAGGCCAAAATTCTTACTTTGCCAGATTTTATTGCTAGTTTAAAAAAAAAAAAGGCCAGGACATATTTAAGCAATTTTGCAACTACATTGATTATAATTTTTTTTATAGGTTATCTAGGATTTTTATCTATAAATAAAACAAGAAAAAAAAAAAGAAAACTCTATTGTCAGATGTAAGAAAGAACTTTGCCTTTTAAATTGGCGGCCACAATCTTACCACCATAAGATATGCGGATGACAGAGTGTTTGTAGCAGACACGGAAAGATAACTACAAAATCTCCCAATGGAGGCTAATGAAGGAAAGCGAGAAGAAAGGACTAAACATCAACAAGAAGAAGACAGAATGCATGGCTATTAGCAAAAGGATGAGCCCAAAATGCAAATTTACAAATTGGAGACCCCAAAATCAACCAAATACAAAAATGTAAATATCTGGTAAGTATTCTAATCAGTCAGTCAGTTATGTGCCATGCGTGATACACGCTTAGGCGATCATGTATCTTTCGATTCATGACTGACGAGGCAGATTTTTCCCCGCAGGATTCCATTTAGTTCTGCGGTAGACCAGATGCCATCCAAGGCTATAGAACCCAGTTTGTCCTGCTATTTACCCATAGCTGGAGGGAGAAGAAAAAGATTCATACCTTTCTTAAGGGTATTAGCACGTAAGTGAATGTAATGGATTCGACTGGAAAGTCAGTCAGTAAGTTATGTGCCATGCGTGATTCACGATCATGTATCTTTTGATTCATGACTGACGAAGCAGATATTTTTTCCGCAGTAGGTTGTCATTTCTTTCTGCGGTAGCACAGTTGCCACCAAGGATATATATATATATATATATATATATATATATATATATATATATATATATATATATATAACTTGATGAAAAGTATATTTTTGCATCTGTTATCCACTCAACATGATTAAATCTATGATATTCTGTGATAGGTAAAAATAAAAGTAAGTAATATTTCTTTCAAATCAGAATAATTTTGTTTTCGAAATATTTTGTAATAAAAAGTACACATTGCAAATGTAAATGAGACATTAGCAATTAAAAAAAACAAATTCTAATCAATTTAAATTCGTTTTAAAATATAGCAAAATACTTTGGTTATTAGAAATATTAAATTAGATTTATTAGCTTGATACTAAAACTAAAATGTAAGCTTCAAGAAAGATTTTTCATTTAAAATCTTAGGTATAGCTAAGGTTTTGAATTCAGAGTTATCCTTCTCCTAGACCAGTTGCCATCCAAGGCTATAAACCTAGTCTGCCCTGCTATTTACCCATAGCTGGAGGGAGAAGAAGAGGATTCACACCTTTCCCAACGGTATTAGCACGTTAGTGAATGCAATGGAATTGACTGGAATTCGAACTCGGCTCTCCGATTCCTCAATCTAAGCCGCTATCCATTACTCCACCGTGCCTATATTATTCTTCACGGGTAGCGCGACTCGGGAGTAGCACAATGGAATTTTCAGCTGCCGTTATCCCCTCCTACATCTTTCGTCACCCACATCTCACTCTTAGAAGGCTCGGAAATGCCGTGCTTAAAATTTGACCGTTGTTATCGACAAGGAATCTTTCCAGACTGGTCATCATTTAACACCCCCACCCATCCTTCAGCAAACTGATATCAACAAGCAATATTGTTTCACTCCGTCAACTTTTTGCTTTATGTATATTTTCTTCTCAAACAAATGAAAAAAATGGAAGTGACGTTTCAAATAAGGCTTGCCCACAAGCAGAATTGTTCATAAACTTTTTGGGTTCTCACCAGTCGAAGTGCAATTGAAATGCACCGAAACGAAGTTGCATCTTTGTAGTGAGTAAACTGTTTTTGTCTATATGAAAAAAAAAAATTATTACTCTACTATCGGTATCGAGCCCTCTTTTTTAATTAATGCTGCGAACGTTACAATTTATATATTATTTTCGTTCTCATTGCATCGGACACAGGCATATATATATATATATATATATATATATATATATATATATATATATATATATATATATTTCAAATAAAGGCAATTAATTTACAAATTCATGAATTATTCATACAAAAACAAATACAAATGTTAATGATTTAATTGGCGAGAAATCCATCGTCGCAAACAATCCAAATAATATACAAAAAACCCCGAACCTGTTATGAATGAAAAGATCCTTGTTTTTATAAATTTCTCTTGCATTAGTTCTTATTTTTACTACAAGCTTTCGTCTGTTCCTACAAACATCTTCAGGTATGGAATAGATGTTGTTCTGCTTTTTTCTCTCAGGTAATAAGAGGACAACGAAAATATATGTATTGTTGTATCCGAAAAATGCTATTAGAAATGAGTTATTGTTTTTGGAGCGTGCAGTAGCAACGCTGAGTTTGATTTTAAATTTCACAGTTTTGCGTTCTTGTACAAATATGGTGATAAACGAATTCTTTTTTACTGGTAAATTTTCTGTCAAAGTGGCATGAACTATATTGTTCAATAATTACAGTAATGTCGCACTTATTATCCAAAGGTTGCACTTGGATCAGTTATTTTAATTTCAATAAAGGTGCAATCAATTTACAAATTCATGAATTATTCATACAAAAACAAATACAAAGGTTCATAGCAGGTTCGGGGTTTTTTGTATATTATTTGAATTGTTTGCGACGATGGATTTCTCGCCAATTAAATCATTAACTTTTGTATTTATTTTTGTATGAATAATTCATGAATATATATATATATATATATATATATATATATATATATATATATATATATATATATATAAATATAAAAGACATTTTTATGTTTATACATTCTTTTTATAGATACAAATATTTAAGTAAATGCTCTGTTTTTTTTTTTGTTTTTTTTTATAATAAACAGTATTAGTAACATTTACCGGTCTGAATGTCCGAGAAATTTTCATAGAAAATATTCGTTCTCCGACATAGGATACAGATTCGTTTCCTCCGGATAAGATACAGGTTCGATTCCTTTCGGAGGACGAATATTTTCTATGAAAATTTCTCGTATATTCAAGCCGGTAAATGAATAAATACTGTTTATTATAAATAAAAAAAAATTTAAAAAAAACAGAGCATTTACTTAAATATTTGTATCTATAAAAAGAATGTATAAACATAAAAATGCCTTAAAATAATTGTCGGACGTAGCCCATTCCATAATATATATATATATATATATATATATATATATATATATATATATATATACACCAACGGATATATTACCTTTACTATATATATATATATATATATATATATATATATATATATATGGATGGATGTATATATTGTTTAAACGCTATTATTAGTGGGCACTTATATTGGAAATAAACGCCCAATATTATGTTTACTTTGAGACAGAACTTATTTCCCGAATTCGCATTCCTAGAAATCCTGACTTGAGAAACCTATTTTTTCTTTATTTCAACAAAATTCCATTAGCGGTACAAAAAAACGACGACTTCCAAACCCGTGGCGTTGTATAAAAAACTTAATTAAAGCACCTCGTCTGTCATATTTAATGAAGCCTGCGTTAAAAAAAAAGATCCGCTGCTGAAAGACACATCATATATATATATATATATATATATATATATATATATATATATATATATATATATATATATATATATATATATATATGTAAGCAAATGTAAAATGATATATCTGTTTTGGATAAGACTTGTTTTTTATGTCCATCGTCTTTGTTAAATTGAACTGAATTGTATTTTAATGAATATTGTCTTGAAAAAGGTTTATTAAACCGAAACGTCAGACGTCGACATTTCATTCATTTTAAACAACATAATTGCATTTAAGGATTTTTGTTTGTTTTTTCCAAATTTCTTCATATATATATATATATATATATATATATATATATATATATATATATATATATATATATATAAAGAATGGATTGATTTGTTTTTTATATCTTACGAGCCCTTTGAAATATTATTTTAGTCCAGAAAATATATTGGAAGAGTTTTTGGAAGGTAATAAGGATTTACTTACATTAGTCCTAATGAGGAAAAAGATGTTGATGACTAATTTTTCGAAGGGTATTTAAAAAGAACAAGAATAAAGAATAAAAAAGAACCCGGGTAGAATTGGAACTAGGCTCCGTGATTTCAAATCCTGAGGCGTTATCCATTAAATTAACCACACATCCAATCTTATAGCACCTTGTATTCCCAAGTGCTCACCCAGCTAGGTACTGATTAAGCTCGACGTTGCTTAACTTCGGCAATATCTAGTTGATATGGTGGGGGACATAATAAAGTTAGTGAATATCTTCGGTTGCTCGTGTAACCATTGCCAGTGCTTGATAGCGAATAGTCGAGGTTGAATTCTTTGCGTTGGAAATGAACCCGAATATGTGATTAATGTAAATTGTTGTAATCAGATAGACATTACAAATTAAAAAATATAAATGAGAAAAATAAATACATTAATAAAAATACAAAATAGCAAATAAACTTATATATATATATATAGATATATAGATATATAGATAGATAGATAGATAGATAGATAGATATGAACATAGATAGATAGATAGATAGATAGATAATGAACAAACTGAGATAGCTACTTAGCTCGTTACATAGATAGATAGATATGGATATACTGATATATATATATATATATATATATATATATATATATATATATATATATATATGTATATATATATTAACAGGCAGACAAACATATAGATAGATAATGAACAGACTGAGATAGATAGATAGATAGATAGATAGATAGATAGATAGATAGATAGATAGATAGATAGATAATGAACAGACTGAGATAGATAGATAGATAGATAGATAGATAGATAGATAGATATGAAAATATGAGTTTTAAGAATTATAGGAAAATCATGTGGCATTCACATCACAGCTTCAAAGGCAGGCCCAAATTTAATCCTCTCAGCCCTGGGTAATATCTGTCGCGTGCCCTCTGACCCGAACTGCCGTATACTTGCAAAATCTAAGCGGCAACGCAATATCAAATAGTCGGCTCTTCGTTTTGTCTGAAAAAGAATCCGCTGCAAACGGGAAAGCTAAAACCATGTTCAAAAGGCGGGAACCGATGAGCAATGAATATATCGTTTTTGACGTGTTGAGGCCGCAGCAGATGACGTGCATTGCGGCTAAGCGTAGCTAGAAAATCAAATAAAAAAAATGTATCAAAGCAATTTAGAAGTGAGAAGAAGAAGAAGAAGAAGAAGAAGAAGAAGAAGAAGGTGGAGGAAGGAGAAGGAGTAGAAGAAGTAGGAGGAAGGGGAGAAGAAGAAGAAGAAGAAGAAGGAGAAGAAGAAGAAGTAGTAGACAGAGTGACTGAATAGGCAGAAAAATCTAACCAACTCGACTACCACGAATACAAAACTCTATTGATAAAAGTAGACACAGAAATAAGTCTGACAACTGTCATTAAAACCAAATACAACAACAACTACTACTACTACGACTATTACTGACAAAAACACCGACATTAATAATAATAATAATGATAATAATAATAATTCGAAAGCTAAAGACCTGGAAATCGAAATAGAAAAAAAATGTGGAAATTGTAAACAAGAACATTACAAATCATAATAGGTGCGCTTGGAATGATAAAAAAGGAACAAAACAACACACTGAAAAAAAATCCCTGGAAATCTCAGAGTAAGAGAAATACATAAACTTTGTTTTGATAAGTACATCCCACATACGAAGAAAAACTTTGTCCATGTAGCGTTCGTGGTGTTATGGGAGTTAGAAAAACAAGCCATGAAATGTAGTCATAGCAACACACCACTGTTTGACTTAGACTTGGTAGGTAGTGTGACCATAACAAAAATCGAATAATAATAATAATAATAATAGTAATAATAAACAAATTTATTGATGCAACTCTTTCTATATTTTTCAACAGTTAAGAGAAGATTTCGATTTAAGAAAAGATAAAGAAAAAAAAACAGTGTTTGAAAAATGTTAAACGATATTTCGACGGTATGTCTGTTTTCGTCAGGTATTTTTTTTTTCAAGTATAAAAATATGTATAAATCTAAAAGTCCTTGTACAAAAATTGCTTGTCTTGTAATGAAAAAATGTCTGTCTGGTAATGAATTAACTCAAGGACCCTGAAAACAGAGAACCTAGGCTCACAAAACCTATAGTACATAGCATAGGACTTAGATAGATAGATAGATAGATAGATAGATAGATAGATGAAAAAACTGTAAAAGATAGATAGATAGATAGATAGATAGATAGATAGATAGATAGAAACGATAGATAGATAGATAGATAGATAGATAGATAGATAGATAGATGAAAATCTGAAAAGATAGATAGATAGATAGATAGATAGATAGATAGATGAAAAAACTGTAAAAGATAGATAGATAGATAGATAGATAGATAGATAGATAGATAGATAGATGAATGAATGAAAAGACTGTAAAGGATAGATAGATAGATAGATAGATAGATAGATAGATAGATAGATGAAAAAACTGTTAAAGATAGATAGATAGATAGAAGCAACGATAGATAGATGAAAATCTGTAAAAGATAGATAGATAGATAGATAGATAGATAGATAGATAGATAGATAGATGAAAAAACTGTAAAAGATAGATAGATAGATAGATAGATAGATAGATAGATAGATAGATAGATGAATGAATGAAAAGACTGTAAAGGATAGATAGATAGATAGATAGATAGATAGATAGATAGATAGATAGATAGATAGATGAAAAAACTGTAATAGATAGATAGATAGATAGATAGATAGATAGATAGATAGATAGATAGATAGATAGATAGAAGCAGCGATAGTAAAAGATAGATAGATAGATGAATGAATGAAAAGACTATAAAGGATAGATAGATAGATGAAAAAACTGTAAAAGATAGATAGATAGATAGATAGATAGATAGATAGATAGATAGATAGATAGAAGCAGCGATAGTAAATGATAGATAGATAGATAGCTAGCTAGATAGATAGATAGATAGATCACACCACAATCAATGTCTCGTATATTATTTTGTCGGCAGTATGACAGGCGGCGGTTAAATGTTTCTATATATGATATTATTAAGTGTTTTTTTTTTTTTTTTTGCTTTTATTATTAAGGCTTCTACACCTTTCTGACCATCGCTCAATTAGATCTCATTTAAATATTCATTGAGACCTACCAGACACTATTCGTAACATACTTGTTGACAACACTAATATAATAGCATCATCTACATGCAGAAAAAGGCTAAAAATAATGGAAGCCTTATTAATAAAAAAATTGAAAAAAACAACATGGACACAATATCTTGACCGTGTTCTGAAAAATGAAAACATTTTATAAAACATACATACAACAAACTATTTCTTATTTAACAGTTAAAATATTTAATCCTTGAAAACGGCTAAATGTATAGCCGAAAGCGCTCGGATAAAAAGAACATTCGGACAGTTTTTATATAATTTAGCATACGAAAAGAAAAAATATTATTAGATTGCATGAGAAATTGTATAAAAACTAAATAAAAACACATTGTCTGTTGTATTCAATGAAATGTGCATGAAAAAGGATATATATATGTATGTGTGTGTGTGTGTGTGTGTGTGTGTGTACTTAGGCAGCAATCATTCGCTTTTAGGCATATCTCATTGTCGGATTAACTCAAGGACCCTGAAAATATAGAAACAAAGTTCACAAAACCAATAGAACATCGCATAGAAGTTATATAGATCGATACATTATAGCACAGAGTGAAAAAAAATTCCGTAATGGATAATTTTTTTTCACGTTCTAATAAATGCTCAACACATTGACAACCGTTTTGCATTTAAAAGCACAATGAAAGAATTACGAGAATGGATAACAACGCACATCTTTGTATAAATACTTATATTAATGAACAATTTATAGTTTTGTATTACTTGCACCCTTGAAGATGATCTTGGAAGAAGATCGAAAGTACTTGGGAAATGAAAATAAATGGAATTTAAACAGCTATAGTACATTTCATTCATCGCTTAACATCAATACGCGGATGGTTATTCGTGAGTATGAACGGATTTTGTTAAAATTTAGCAGACATAATGTCTGTAATTTATTCAATGAGACATATATATATATATATATATATATATATAAGTGAACTTAAGAGTCGACACTTAGACGCGACAGTGTTTCATGCTAGATCAATCACCAGGCCATCTTTATATATATATATATATATATATATATATATATATATATATATATATATATATATATATATATTATATTACATAGAAGGGAAATTCAAATATACCCTATTTGTAGAGCTATTTCACTCCACAAGAACTATTTTGCAAGATTTTTAAAACCATTAGGTTAGAAAATAAAATAAGATGGTGTTATTCTTTCATCCTTTCCGTTGATTCCTTTTTTTTCTTTTTGTTGTGGTGTCCTCCCTCTAAAAAGTCTATGTTGGACTCTTCCGCCTACTATAAGATTAGTAGGAGAGAAGGCCTTGATGGAACAGTCGACCAGATTGTTCACTGTCAAACTCACTGCCTCTGTAGAGAGGGACGCAGACGAAGCTTTGCCGCAGGGCAAAGTTTCGTCCGGGAAGGTAGACAGTCCCTGAACCCGTTTAGGTGGCTTCAAAGGGAATATTTTTGGCCGAGCCTACGGGCTCGGAGAAACCTACGTTAAACTCGGCCTTGTGCCACATAAATTCCTTGTGGGGGGACTGTTAAATATAACAGTCGAATAGATTGTTCATTACTTTCGAACTCTGTGCCTTGAGCAAAGAGGAACCAGGACGAGGAGGTTTCGGCCGGGGAGGTAGACAGGCCCGGACCCGTTTATGCGGATTCTACGGGAATATTTTGGCCGAGGCTACGGACTCGGAGAAGCCATGGCAAACTCGGCCTTGTGCCACATACATCCATTGTTCTGTTAAATATTAACAGTCGAATAGATCTCTTCCATCTGTGCTGGTCAAACTCTCTGCCTCCGGGCAGAGAGGATCCCCAGACGAGGCTATGTCGAAGGCCAGAGACTCGTCTCGGAAAACATCTACCCGACCACGTTTTATACGGGGTGTATGGGGAATCTTTGGTCGAGCCTAGGGACTCGGATTGTCTCACAGTAAACTCGGCCTTGTGCCACATCCTACCCCTTGGGGAGGCTGTTAAATATAAACACTCGTATAGAGTGAACGCTGGGTCAACCGACACACACTCACTAGTCGTGTAATATTCTACTTATTGTTTAATATATGATATATCTGCAACGCTTGTTATTTCTTTAACCATTTATTTGGTCAGAGCAATTTTTCTTTTACGTTTTCATCTTTCTCTCTTCTCCTTCATTCACGATTCTTTAAAATTCAAAATTTTAAAGCTAGCTTTTTATTTTATTTCCTAATCCCTTGGTGATGACAAACCCTGCAAGGTAGTTCTTGAGTGGTGAACAAGCTCTACAAATGGGGTATTTTTGAATTTCCCTTCTATGTAATTTATTTATTTATATATGTTCTTTTATAATAAATACATTGAGCTGTCTTTGTGGATCAGTTTTAATATTTTATATTATTAGGATTCACTTGGATTATTTACCTACAGATTATTACTTATATATATATATATATATATATATATATATATATATATATATATATATATATAGAGAAAGAGAGAGAGAGAGAAAGAGAGAGAGGAACCTTTTACTTTTAGTTTAAAATATCGCAGGAAGGCATTTTTAACACGAGGTGACTGCTTCTTTTACGTTTTGAATGGCGTACCTGATGTTTATGGAAGAAGATAATGTAAATAAAATTACATGTCGAATACAACGTAAACGCCTTTCTATAAACTTTTTTTTTATTTTGTCCAGAAATCTTGAAAATTTTACATATTTTAAGCATTCTAAGATTTTAATCAATTTTAGTTAATTTGGATTTATAATGTTACGACCAGGCTTGGTGAGGTAATGCTAGAAAATTACAAAAGAAATATATAATTTACTATAGTTACTGCTCTCATTTTCTGATAATGTCGTGTATGGGCACCCGTATTTACAAATTCGCCACATTTATACAGACATCAAATAAATTCAAAATTACTTTTAAAAAAGTAGTGCATTGAAATATATTCCGCTTTTCCACTTTTAAATACACATTCAATTTGATAATAATATCAATACGATTTACTACAAAATTTTAGAAGATTTAAAAGTCAAAAAAATTCAATATTCATTAAAAAAACTTAAAGATAATAGTGTCATTAACATATTTTATTCATTAAAGCAATTAAAAACTGTTCTAATTAAATAATGCCTTAGTTTTATCGCATTTTTATTTTACCGGCTGATTTTCTGTAGGTGGGAGGCCTGTTTGTTTAATTGATAATTTAAATTCACGATGTATTTGCCATTAGAGCTACTGTAAATATTAAGTGTGCTATAAAAAAGAATTTCTCAAAATTTCAAAGAATAAAACCAGTAGAGGTGTAACAGATGTTTAAACAAAGTTTTTTTTTAAATATCTTCTTAAAATGAAACATTTAAAAGTAATTTAATTCAATACTGAATAATTCTGGAAGTTTCATTAAAATCTGACAATGATTTGATTGATTGATTTCTGCATGCATTCTCAAATCATTGTTTTTTTTTCACTGCAAAGAGACGATCTAATTTTCCGTACATTTAACAAATATTTTTTCTAAAAATATTTTTTTAAATATTTAAAAATATTATTTATTTATTTATTTTTTATTATTTATTTATATTTTTTTATATAAATTTATATATTTTACTTATTATTCATTTATATTTATATATATTTTTTTAATTTTTATAAAACTTTTATAAATTTATATTTTATTATTTATTTTAATTTTTATAAAATCATATTTTAGAATTTATTTTAATTTTTATAAATTTAAAACTTTTATTTATATTTATTTATATTCTTATTTATTAATTTTTTATTTATTTTTAATATTTAAAAATATGTTTTTATTTTAAAAGGATTTGGATATTTTGAGTGTGTTTAAACGTGACGACTTTTGCAAATACGGACGTCCATACACGATATTATAAAAATAAGAGCGATAACTATAGTAAATTTAAAGTACATCAAATTCCATAAAACATTAGATAACTTAAAATATTTTCATATTTTTTTAAAGATTATTGGGTAGTTAAAAAATTATATAACAACAGGTGGTTACATTATATTCAAGTAAAAAAAATAGTTAAATTTCGGGCTGTCAAGCTGACAAGAAAGATATTTAATTTTAAAAATTTCATTCAAACCTTAGGTTTTGCTTTTTTTTTAAGGTACCTATATAAATACATACATACATATATATATATATATATATATATATATATATATATATATATATATATAATCAATAGTATATATATATATATATATTATCAATAGTATTTATATATATATATATATATATATATATATATATGTGTATGTATGTATGTATATTTAGGCAGAAATCTTTCATGAATGCACATTTCATTGAGTACGACAGACAAGGTGCTTTTATTTAGTTTATTATAGAATTTCTCATGTGATCTGTAATTTTTTTTATGATAAATTATATAAAAACTGTCCGGATGTTCTTTTTATCCGAGCGCTTTCGGCTATACGTTTAGCCATTTTCAAGGATTATATATTTTAACTGTTCAATAAGAAATAGTTTGTTGTATGTATGTTTTATAAAATGATTTCATTTTTCAGAACACGGTCAAGATATTGTGTCCATGTTCGAAGTTAATATTATTAAGTGTTGTTTTTTTTTGTTTTTATTAATAAGGCTTCCATTATTTTTAGCCTTTTTTGCATGGTTTTGATGCTATTGTATTAGTGTTGTCAACAAGTATGTTACGAATAGTGTCTTGTAGGTCTCCATGAATATTTAAATGAGATTTAATTGAGCGATGGTCAGAAAGGTGTAGAGTGAGTCTGCGTGTGAAACATGTTGTAGTGTGGCCTATATAATTATTTACAAATTTTGAGTGATCAGGAATACAATTGCTTAATGGGCGTTTAAATAATATTTGCCCTAGTTCTTATTTAACAGTTAAAATATTTAATCCTTGAAAATGGCTAAATGTATAGCCGAAAGCGCTCGGATAAAAAGAACATTCGGACAGTTTTTATATAATTTATAATCCGAAAAGAAAAAAATATATATTATATCGTATGAGAAATTGTATAGAACAATAAAAGCACCTTGTCTGTCGTATTCAATGAAATGTGCCTATATATATATATATATATATATATATATATATATATATATATATATATATATATATATAAAAATGCAACGGTATGAGGTCATCAGTGATGTTACCCTGGCTTCATTATGGATTGCAAGTTCAGATCCATTTATATATTAGGTTGGTGCAAAAATAATCTCGTTTTTTGACGTTCAACTTAACGTCAAAAAACGACATTATTTTTGCACCAACCTAATACCAGAACAATACAAGGAAAATTAATGACAAAACAAAGATATCTACTGCTAATCATACATATGTTTAAGCCTTTAGTGAAACAATCAGATTTTTAAAAAAATAATCAATAAAAACATCACACGTAGAAAAACCAATATTCAATCACGCAAAAATTTAAAATGCATTTATTAAATCTTCTATTAATATTTCGCAGCGTAAGCGTTGTTGTTAATTACAGCTTACAGTCTCTTGGCTAATATCTATTTTCCATTCTTCACGACAAAATTCCTTTAGTTAATACAGATTTTGTGGGTCCTTTCTTTGAATTCCCAGTTCCAGCTCTCTCCATAAATTTTTAATCGGATTGAGATCTAGAGATTGACTTGGCCATTTTGGAACGCCCATTCTACTTGAACTTAACCATGACTTTGTAAGCTTTGCAGTATGTTTAGGATCGTTGTCATGTTGAAAGACCCAACCTGGTTTCAAGCCAAGCGAATGAGCACTCTAAACTTATATCTCTCTTCAAAATATCCCTATAATATGCTCTATTCATCCTCCCTACTATTAATTCAATGTTCCCTACATTTTGATCACTAAAGCAATCCCAGATGCTTTAGTGATCAAAATGGAGGCGATTGATACGCCTCCAAATTTTACTTTTCGGATAGTATTCTTCGGCGAATATTCAGTACCTTTCTTTCTCCAGACTTTTGCCACAGCATTTCTGCGAAAATGTTCAATTTTCGTTTCGTCTGACCAAAGTAAATTTTCCAGAAATCCTGCAGGTTTGATTCAATGTTCGTTTGCAAAATCTAGTCTAGCAAGAACGCGTTTTCGCTTAAGAAGTGTATTTTTTTTTTCTTTGGAGTCGTTGAAATGTTGTCATATCGACGAAGTGTACGTCTAATTGTAGCGATTTTCCAAGCGTAGCTTAGATGTGGCACAAGGCCGAAAGTATGGGGCACCCAGTGAGGATTGAACTCACTACTCATTCGTAATTGGGCTAGCGAGAAAAGCTTGCTAACCATTACACTGCCTCTAGGTGCCCGTGTACGTCTAATTGTATCTGTACTCACTTTTACTCCACTTACTTCTAGTCCTCCCTGAAGTTCTTTAATCGTAACTCGTGAGGCGGGGGGTCGCCAACTTTTCTTGCCAATAATCTTACCGTACGTTCCGTTAACTTTCTAGGACGACCAGAGCATTTTTTTGGGGGGGGACGAATGGAATGACACGCCTTCCAGTGACGAACTATTGTACCAACTGAACTCAATGGCACATTTAACTATCTAGATGCCTTTCCATAACCAAATCCATTTGTATGAAGGTCAACAATACGTTTACGGAGGTCTTGATCAATTATTTTCCATTCCTCCATTTTGTCAATGTTTAAAGGACAGTTGACAGAGAAAGAATGACGCAATACTTAAATTATAACATTATCAATACAACATGACATTATCAATACAACATTTGTCATGTTGTATTGATAATGTTATAATTTATGAATATGTTCTGAAGATGGTTTATTAGACCGAAACGTCCGACGTTGACATATTAACATTAAAACAGCATAATTGTATATAAGGATTTTTGTTTGTTTTTTCCGTATATATTTTTCTTCATATATATATATATATATATATATATATATATATATAAATCAAGCCCTAATCACATTTCTCACCCTCGCAAGACAGACATGCTTGCAGAGATGTTGTGTCCTCACACTTATATATATATACACACACACACACACACA
>CAHIKZ030002933.1:4232500-4240000 GCA_903632075.3 Acanthosepion pharaonis | reverse complement strand
AAAAAATTATTTCGGTTGAGCTCTCTGGGGAGGAAGTGTGGAACGTTTGTAAACAGTGACTATTACGGCTAATAACGCAAGACACTTCGGTAAAGCGAATCTAGTTCTCTCAATCACTGTGTGTTTATCTAAAAATAAATACGCTTAAATTCACCTTCATCCCTGTCGTGCGCCAACCGCTTAATGGTAGAATCCCGGAGTGACGCAAATTCAGTCGGGTTTCGATTTTAGCTAGAGGCAACCTGACGTCTAGCCACACTGATGAGCTTTGGATGTCAATATATATATATATATATATATATATATATATATATATATATATATATATATGTGTGTGTGTGTGTGTGTGTGTGTGTGTGTGTGTGTGTGTGTGTGTGTATGCTGGGTGGTCAGAGAGTCTTATCACCCCTACCAAGAAGTAACAGAAAAATAGAAGAACAAGTAATAAAGTAATACAAGTCAGCCCTCTGATATGTATATATATATATATATATATATATATATATATATATATATATATATATAGAGATAATAATACTGGTCAATATATATATATATATATATATATATGTAGAATAATAATACTGGTCAATATATATATATATATATATATATATATATATATATATATATATATATATGAGAGAGTTAGAACTCAGTTAGAGCTCAATGTCCAAGACAGAGCAAGAATATAATATAAAAGGCTCAAACACGAATATTCCATCGTTATAATTTATTACATTGGAATCGTAATCACTTATCAAATTCTTCAGACCTACAAATTCATAAAGAAAACAGAAAATATCCCATATATATATATATATATATATATATATGTCTGATTGAATAAATTACATATATTATGTTTGCTTATTTTTATCATAATCCTTTCATATTCACGAATATTTTTCTTATATTAAAAGGAAATGAGGCAAGAAATACCCTGTAATTGTGAGAACACTTGGGAAGACTAATCATACAGTGGGAAGGCAGAGTTTTTTTTTTCTGTTGGGATCTAAGTTTAACTCGGTTGTGGAAGGGACAAGCGTTACAGAGTAAAATGCTGAGTTTATGGGGACATGTGAAGAAGTTAACGGTTAAGTCTAGAACAAGCCAAGGTTGTAGTGATCGGGGACGCATCGTTTAGGTAGTCAGTCCCACAAAGCAGTGTTTCGTGGGAAGAAGCTGCTCGAGTGGAACTTAGGTCTCACCAATTGTATACGAAGGGAATGAGGGTGGGTCACTACAATGGGCGTGGTATGGCTGATCTTTGCCGTGAAGATTATAAATAAAGAAACTAAGAAAATTCGTCTGAATTCATTTCCTGGGAATAGCGTTAGAGTGAGAATAGTCTAGCGATTTTTCGCCTGTGCGGAAAGGGGTTGTAGAATTGGAAAATAATCAACCACAAGGATTCGGTGAGACTTTCGGACACTGTCGGGACTTGAAAGTGTCATTTGATAACCAATTTGTGGACGATTCCTAGCTCGATTTGACAGGGAGGTGATAATATCGATCTGGGGAGCCGTCGGAAATGACCTGAAAACCATATCAAACGTTGCACCAAGCGTTGAACCAAGCATCGTGGTCGGAAATTGATCCGAAGACGTCGATGTTTCTCGATGCAGAACGTCACAAATCATCGTAACCGAGGGTTCGATCCTACCTGCCTTGATCAACTAGGGATCACTTTCCCAGAAACTGTAAAGACGGTCTGCTCGGCCGAGTTGCAGTATAAACCCCAGGTTGATACTCTAGGTGTTATAAAATTATATATATATATATATATATATATATATATATATATATATATATATATCAAGCGAAACAGCAAAATTGTCCAAATCGTCGAACAACAAAATTGTCCATTTGTTAGAATAAGCTCTGAACTGTTGTATCTTAGAAATGATTATAGATATAACTTACTGGAATTCTCCGAGGTTTTATAGCACAATTGGTCTATACTTTGAGCAATAAGAATTTATAAAAATGTATAATTACTCTCCAAGCCCCCATCTGTTCTTTCTCTCATTTGTATATATATATATATATATATATATATATATATATATATATATATATATATATATATATCAACAGTTTAAAACTCAGTAAATTTAAAAAAAGTTATTCCAAAATTCGCCTGAAGATGAAACAGAACTAATACTTTTAATTTAATTATATAATTAAATTTGAAGTTTTTAGCTTCAGTTTTGAAACCTGGCTATTACTGTGTGGCGAAGAAACCATATTTTAAATAATATTTATGCTCTGTAAATTTACATTGAGCACTATTTTGTAAAAATAAAAAATAGTAATAAGAACACCGGATTATATATCTTACTGTTCTTTCTTTATATATATATATATATATATATATATATATATATATATATATATATATATATATATTATTTAAGCGTTTCCCCCAAACAAGGCGGGAAGCCACCAGGATGCAAGGGGTTACAGAAGATTTGGAGCAAGTGCAGATAAGAGTGATAGAGGAAAGGCTGAGGAAAAGGATAGTGGATAGATCAAAAGGAAACTGGAGATGTCGATTGATATTACATTTGAATAGTTGGATATTATAGCTCTCTGGGAAACAGGAATAGGGAAGGGAGTTCCGCGAGAGGCGCGAGATATGAAGCTATTGGAGCAGAAGAGACGGCTACATTTAATAGTTTCAACAGTGAAAGGGTGAGAGCGGAATGCCAGCCTCGTATATATATATATATATATATATATATATATATATATATATATATATATATATATATATATATGTATAATGCTTCGTAAATTTACATTGAGCACTATTTTGTAAAAATAAAAATATCTATAAGAACACCGGATTGTATATCTTACTGTTCTTTCTTTCTTTCTTAATATATATATATATATATATATATATATATATATATATATATATATATATCCCCGAATCATTTCCTAACTTATAGAAGATGATCTTCGCCCTCTCTAATCTAACTTTCTGTCCTGGAGTAATAAGTTGCCTCACACGTTTCACGTACGATTTAATTTTTAAATCTTTTTTTCACTGCTCTTTGGACTGTCGTAGCTGAAACTACTCTCTCACGTTTCAAACGTCGTCTGCATCGAGTCGGATCTTTTCTGATTGATCATTTTAAATGATGATCGCTCTTCCTGTTATGACTTCCTGATCCAGATTTCCTCTCTACTGTTCCCTCTTTTTTAAACTTATTCACCGTTCTCTTGATGGTTCTTGAATGGACATTGAAGATGGAAGCCAGAATATGAATGTTTGTACCATTACTAAAGTTTGGAATGATCTTTTTCCTCTCACCATTGCTCAGTTGCGGAGAAAGTTGGGCTGACACAAAACAATTTTAACCTGCCCTAGATTTAGCTGAATAACTCTATGAGTTTTTCAGCGATGGTGTCAAGATGGCTAAATGTCTTATCTGAACACCTGGAAAACAGAAAATTAGTTGCTTGTGTGTGTGTTTTTTTTTCTTTGTTTTGGGGTATTTTTTTAGATATTATTCATTTTGTGAAACGGCTAATTATGTTGTTACACGGTTTGGACAATTTTACAGTTACACCTGGTATTACTGAGTGTTTATGTAAAAATAAATACGCTTAAATTTACTTTAATCCCTGTCGCGTGTTGTAGAATCCTCGACTGACGCCAATTCAGTCTGGTTTCGATCCTAGCTAGAGGCAACCGGACGTCTAGCAACACTGATGAGCTGTGATACAGCGAAACAGTCTGCCAGTGGATGACAATATATATGCTCCTGAAAAATTATTTCGGTTGAGCTCTCTGGGGAAGGAAGTGTGGGTTTGTAAACAGTAACTATTACGGCAAATATAGCATGACTCTTCGGTAAAGCGAATCGAGTCCTCTCAGTCACCATGTGTTTATCTAAAAATAAATACGCTAAAATTTACCTTCCTCTCTGTCATGTGCCGACTGCTTAGAGGTAGAATCTCCGACTGACGCCAATTCAGCCGGGTTTCGATCCGAGCTAAAGGCAAAACGGACGTTTAGCCACACTGATGAGCTGTGATACAGCGAAACAGTGTGTCTTTGTATGACAATATATATATATATATATATATATATATATGCGCATGTGTAGCTAGTTAGGTCTATCTACGTTTTTCTTTTCTTATTTTCTTTTTTTCCCCGGTGAGGGAGGGGATTATCCACTAGTGATGCAACCGTATGCCTCCATACTTCGACCACATCACCCCCTTATATCTGGCTACCTAACTTCTCAGAATACAAACCCCTTCATTATTTTCCGCAGGGGCGCTAGTTGACCGAGAGACTATCAAACCTCTTTGTAACCCCAAGAATGACCTGAAGGCAAGTATTATGGCAGCATTCACCAGTTTTAACAAGGAGACCGTCCGGAAGAGTTGCAGGGGATTCCGAAGTCGTCTGGAGACTGTGGTTGAAGCCAATTTTATGGAATAAATTTACTCTTTAGTATTTCAAAATTTTCTTGCGTAATTTTGGCAAATACATCTGTTAAAATGAGATGTCAATATTATTTTAATTTTTGCGTAATGTAGACGACAATTTATCCACCGCATTATTTATATATATATATATATATATATATATATATATATATATATATATATGTGTGTGTGTGTGTGTGTGTGTGTGTGTGTGTGTGTGTGTGTGTGCAAATATGTAGAAAATAAGAAAGAACACGTTAGATAAATAATCTGGAATTCTTTAGTAATTTTGTTTTTATTTTTTAAAAACAGTACTCAGTGTTTTTGAAACATGAGAACTCTTATGTAGCGAAGGAATCATATTTTTAAAATATATATATATATATATATATATATATATATATATATATATATATATTGAGCGGTCATTTGTAAGCTTTGAAGACTGGACATTTTCTCTATTATTCAGTCCCTTGACTTTTCGACGCGAATTCCTTTTCACATGACATGCAAACTTAGACAAATCGCGCTTTGTCCATTCTTAGACGCCCTCTGAGTAATTCCCGCTAAAGTCAAGCTTCCTTGTTTGTTTTTCTTTACCATATAAAATCGATAAAAACATGCAAGAAGCATTTTAATGTTAGTTTTTGCAGCCACTCCTTCTCTCTACCAGATACAAGACAGTCATGCAACCGTGGATATGTATGCAGAGTACATTTCAATATGGGATAGCTTCTCGTTTGTATTTCATAAGAATTTGTTTGACAGCTTCTTACAGTGTGCGACATTAGTGTTATTCTAATCATCTCTAAATTGTTCCCTTTTAAAATAGTTCCACCTCGTTCACTCCACGCTAACAATTGCGGTTAAAACTGTTAACTAACCTTCGGAAATAGCGTTGATGAAGTCATGTTATGCAAGTCATATTAGGTTATACTATGGCTAGATGATGTCCCATTTGTGTTCTTGTGTACTCGTGTTTATTTTTAAGATTACATAAGGTCTTGAACATATATATTCAAGAAAGACGTTTTGATTGCTAACACAAAAAGAAGAGAATGCCTCATATCGAGAATATTTAACATCGAAAAACATAAAGAAAAAAATGAATTATTTTTAATAATATGTGGAAATCTCCACCATTTGCCTGATGACGGTCGCGAGACCGGAAACACGTGTAGCAAAATCATAGAAAATAAAGCATAATATTTTTTTTAAATCCACATTACAACCAAAAACGTTTACGGTTTCTCTCTTCTTTTTAATATTTTTTTTTTCTCTCGTTGGAACTAATATAACCTCTTCCTTTATATATATATATATATATATATATATATATATATATATATATATATAAAAGTGAGCAGTGAAGTCAACAGTCAGAGGCGACAGGCTGTTTCATGCTAGACTCAATCGCCATGCGGCCTGACGATTGCGTCTAGTATGAAACAGCCTGTCGCTTCTGAGTGTTGACTTCTATGTTCACTTTTATATTTATATGTACATACGCTCTGTCTCTTATATTGAGCACTTTATCCCATAAATAAACCACACCTTAAAATTATATATTTCTTCATATATATATATATATATATATATATATATATATATATATATATGCCTTCTATAATATGTTTTGTTACTTTAGAACCTGTAGCTTAATAAAAATTGAAATAATATCCCAATTTTTCTACGGACCATCAAAAATTTTACACGGACCACCAATGATCTGTGGAGCACCGGGTGGCGACCACTGTATTAGAGGATATAGGATTAAAAAAATGAATCGGCTTCTCAGGTTATTTACAGAGTGCTTAGATTAAAAACAAAGTTCATTCATTTTTTTCTTCAGAAAATAAAATTATATTTCTGAATTCTTGTTCATTTTTTTTTTTTTTTTTTTATGTATTACGTTTTGTCATATAAGCTTAGTTTTCTAGAATTTGTTTCTGTTCAAAAGAATCAGTCATTTAAATATGTAGTCAAATTATGGAATTGCTGAAAATGGAATTTGGATTTCCTGGAGATTTTAAAAGATTCCAAATATTCCGAAGAAGACTTACGGACTTTGGTTTCAATCGTCACGAGAAATTTAGGGTTTTCCTAGAACATGTCGAAACAGAAATGACAGCGGAAAAATCCACAAAGATGACAGATGGCTAATGTTTTCGGATCCCACTCGGATTATAGGATTTATGTAAAATGCGCCTCTCTGGGTAAAAATGGTTTGATGGCTTATTTTAAATTTCCCTGGAATCATGTGCATGCATATGGCATGAAACTAAGGTTTGAGTAGACACAAACCAAAATCTAAATTTTGTGCAGTTATACCAATTTCACATACATACACACACATATAAAGAGAAACAGAGATCATACATAAACCTCTCTCTCCCTCTCTCTCTCTCTCTATATATATATATATATATATGTGTGTGTGTGTGTGTGTGTGTGTGTGTGTGTGTGTGTGTGTGTGTATTTAGGCAGCATTTTTTCATCCATACATGTTTCATTAAATAATATAGACAAGTTTTGTCCATTTATTTTATATAAATTTTTTCCATATCGTCTGATAAGCTTAATAACATTATCATTAAAAGATGAAAGGAAAGCACAATATTGATACATATTTTTAAATCCTATCTAAGCTTTCGGCTTACATAAGACATTATCAAAGATGACAATTACATTACAATATATTAATCAATACACGTACAAAACAATAATGATAGTCTGTTTTTGTTTACATGGAATATTTCCAAGCAACGATAAACTCGTGCATACGAGACGCTGGAAGCGAAAATCGCACCGCAGCTCATGACATCACACATGACCACGCGATCTCTCTCTCTCTCTCCCTCTCTCTCTCTCTATATATATATATATATATATATATATATATATATATATATTATAGAAAATTAAAATTAAAAAATCAGCCGATTCCGCTACCTTTAAACCAGAGATCGGAAATTATATCCCGTTCTATACATACTGAAAAGTTCCTTTTGAGTTCACTTGAAGTGGGATGAAATGAACGTATGTATA
>CAHIKZ030002933.1:4215000-4220000 GCA_903632075.3 Acanthosepion pharaonis | reverse complement strand
CAGTTCTTTCCTATTTTCTATATATTTTCACACATATATATATATAGATAGATAGATATAGATATAGATATAGATGTATGTATGTATGTATGTATATAGTGTGCGATGGATACATTGTCATTTCGATTAAGCAAGAATGAAAATCAACTCTGACATATTTTAACAGATATATTTACCAAAATTACTCAAAAATGTCTTGAAATACTAAAGAGTACATTTATTCAATAAAATCGCAATTGGCTCCAACCACGGTTTGCAGACGACTTCGGAATCTCCAGCAACTCTTCTAGACGGTCTCCTTGATTTAATTGATGAATGATGCCATAATGCTTACCTTCAGTTCATCTTTGGTGTTATAAGAATTTTTTGGCTCTTTCGCTCAACTGCGCTCCACGCACACTAATCAAGGGGGGTGCAGTCTGGGGAGTAAGGGGGATAGATGTAAGGAGTGATGTGGTCGCAGAAATTGTCTGACAGCCATGACTGGGTTCTCCTGCTTGAGTTCTGTTGCCAGGCATAGAGTCTTCTAGCAGCCACCCACTTTACGCGTGGCAGCACTACCTCCTCAAGGCACTTGATGTAGGCCTCCGCGTTGAGTCTGAGGCCCTCACCAACAAATTCGGGAGTTCTTTTCTTATCAGAACGACCAGAGTAACTTTCCTGGGCTGTTGAACCTTCATAATCGCCATTAGACTCATACAACTCTTTACGAATCCTCCTGAGATTGACACCCAAACAATCTGAAATGTCTGTATTGGAGCTTCCGGTGGGAATGTTAAGCATTCAGTTTCCAAATTTAAAGCGGAGTGATTTGCGTCATGGTGCTCTTTTTTTCACAAATGGTGCCCAAATGAAGTCGACAAAATCAGAAACAAAGTTCACGCATGCGCGAAATTAAAATTATAAAATGGCGATAACTTATCCATGACACCCTTTATACACACACACACACACACACACACACACATATATATATATATACATATATATATTGAGGTGGGTAATTTTGGGGTGGAATATATATATATATATATATATATATATATATATAGCATAATGAGAAGCCACGTATACTTTCTTGATATGTATATATAGAAAAAACAACTAAAAAGTTGCAAATTAAAAAAATAATAATGATTTTTATGAAAGCATTTATTTAGATTTCATATTTCAGATCGACCTCGATCTTTCTCTAAAACCAGTTATTTCTGAAGAAAGATCGAGGTCGATCTGAAATATCAAATATAAATAAATATTTTCATAAGAGACCTTATTATTTTTTTTAATCTGCAACTTTTTAGTTGTTTTATACATATATATATATATATATATGTAGGCACCAACCCTTCTTTCATGCACATTTCATTGAATACGACAGACAAGATGCTTTTATACAATTTCTCATTCAATCTAATAATTTTATTTATATTTATCGTTAAGAATAATAATTCACTTCCTAGAACAAAATTAAATAGGGCAAATATTATTTACGAATTTAAATGCCCATTAAGGATTTGTATTCCTGATCAATCAAAATTCGTAAATAATTATATAAGCCACACTACAGCACGTTTGACACGCAGACTCACTCTACACCTTTCTGACCATAGCTCAATTAGATCTCATTTAAATATTCATGGAGACTTACCGCACACTATTCGTAACATACTTGTTGACAACACTAATATAATAGCATCATCTATATGCAAAAAAAGACTAAAAATAATGGAAGCCTTATTAATAAAAACGAAAAAAAAACGTTAATGATATTAACTTTGCACATGGACACGTGTTTTGAAAAATGAAATCATTTTATAAAATATACATACAACAAACTATTTCTTATTTTACAGTTAAATTATTTAATCCTTGAAAATGGCTAAATGTATCGCCAAAAGTGCTTGGAATAAAAGCACATTCGGACAGTTTTTATATAATTTATCATCTCGAAAGAAAAAAAAATTAGATCGCATGAGAAATTGTATAAAAAGCTAAATAAAAAGTACCTTGTCTGTCGTATTCGATGAAATTTGCATATACATACATACATACATACATACATATACATATATATATATATATATATATATATATATATATATATATATATATATATATATATATATATATATATGTATGTAAGTATGATTGGCGTTCCGATGGCAATTTTTCCTCCCACTACCGTAAAACACCGATATACGCAACAATATATAAATCCAAAATTTTAAAAATTAATCATTTTGTCTGACGATCGCAAATAGCGTGAAACCCAGTGTCAGAAACTCACATCAACTCAACTATATATATATATATATATATATATATATATATATATATATATATATATATGAGTGTAACGCCAAAAGTGTCCAAATCGTGTAACAATATAGGATAATTGTCCATCCCACATAAGGTTTAATATCTAAAAAACACTAAACGACTTCAGTTTCTTTTTTCCAGGTTTTCTGATAAGAAGCTTGGCCATCTTGACACCATTTGTTGTAAGAAATACTGAAAAAATCCTTTGGGTTATTCAGTTTGAAAGTGAACAGTTTATAATCATTTTGCGTCAGCGTCACTATATCTTCGCAACAGAGCAATGGTGAGAGGAAAATGATCATTCAGGCCTTCAGCAATGGTCATTTTGGGGTGGGAGATATATTACTTTGGTTTACATGAAAAAACGTGGTTGAAGAACAACCTGTACCAAATTGTTCACGGTACCTTTATTCAAATTTTGGTACGATTTTCTTATCATTTTTTTTTTTCTTGAATTTGGGAATCGGGAGGAGCAGTTGTTTTGGTCGAGTGCATCATTCAGGTGGATTAGTTTGCACCAAATTTAATTATACCAGTTTTTCCTTCTCGTTTCTTTTGTGCCCTGAAGTCAGTTTATGGTTAAGCAATAGAGTAGACCATCCGGCCACTTACATGACGGGGTTGGGGGGGATGTCTTTGCAAAGGGAGAAATGCTGCTAAGGGCCACGAAAGATATGATGATGGAGAGCCATGACCAAGGAACACGGCACATAGAAGAAAAATGCATTGGGCATTAATTTTGAAGTTTTCAATGTGAGTCAAACAACTAACGTCTCACCTGTGATGGGGCAACAAAATGACGGACGTTTTTCGTAAGATTTCTACTAAACAATTTGATTAATTGCTGTAATCAACTCTTTTTAAGAGGAGCACGACTCCCCATCATGTTACTCACATAAGTTGCATTCCATTCACGCTGACTGCGTTTTCTCTTTGTCGCGTTGATTATCAGTCCAGCCATTTTTCTCAAGAAATAATAATATTTTATATTAGCACATATCTCAACAGAATCGTTGTTTAAAACTCTTATGAGATCTTACCCATAATAATAATAATGGACTATTCCATACTCAATAAATACTGCGCCTCAGGAGTAGGCAAGGAGTCCGCCGCTCACTTTCTGAGCGAACGGTTCGGTTTAACTCTCTGCTTTCGGGCGGGAGGAACCCGAAGGAGGCTACGCCGAAGGGCGGAGTCTCCTTCGGGGAGGTAAATTCGGCCCTGAACCCGTTTATACGGGTTCAAATGGGCTTACGGCCGAGCCTAATGGCTCGGTAATGCCCACGTTAAAAAGGCCCTGTGCCACATGACGCCCTCGTGGGGACGACTAAATATAGTCCGTCGCTCACTTTCTGAGCGAACGGTTCGGTTTAACTCTCTGCTTTCGGGCGGGAGGAACCCGAAGGAGGCTACGCCGAGGGGCGGAGTCTCCTTCGGGAGGTAAAACCGGCCCTGAACCCGTTTATACGGGTTCAAATTGGAGCTATTTTTTTGGCCGAGCCTAATGGCTCGGAAATGCCCACGTTAAAAAGGCCTTGTGCCACATGACGCCCTCGTGGGGACGACTAAATATAGTCCGTCGCTCACTTTCTGAGCGAACGGTTCGGTTCAACTCTCTGTCTACGGACGGAGAGGAACCCGAAGAGCTACGCCGAAGGGCGCAGTCTCCTTCGGGGAGGTAAAACCGGCCCTGAACCCGTTTATACGGGTTCAAATTGGGCTATTTTTTGGCCGAGCCTAATGGCTCGGAAATGCCCACGTTAAAAAGGCCTTGTGCCACATGACGCCCTCGTGCGGGGACGACTACATATAGTCCGTCGTTCACTTCTGAACACACTGTTCGGTTGAATTCTCTGCCTTCGGGCGGGGAGGAACCCGAACGAGGCTACGCCGAAGGGCGGAGTCTCCTTTGGGGAGGTAAACCGGCCCTGAACCCGTTTATACGGGTTCAATTGGCATATTTTGGGGCCGAGCCCACGGGCTCGGAGAACCCACAATAATTAACCTACCTTGTGTCCTATGCTGCCCCTGTTGGGGGGTGACTGAATATCGTCAGTAGTTCAAGTCGAGTCAAGAGTCGTGTCATAGGCAGTCCGAAACAGATTCGTGTTCAGGCAATTACTGCAAGACATTGGAATAGTGATACTGGTCGAGACTACATTGTTCTCTTTACTAAACCTGATTGTTCATGCTAACACATCTACTTCTCTGTATATATTCCTGTTTGTAATATATCTGTGTTATTCTATACCTGTGGTCGAGTTCTTCTTTTATTGGTTCTACCTTGGACTATCACCGTGGTACAAGGAACCGGACCATAACAAGTGGCGACGAAGAAACCAACTCTCTACGCGGAGGACATACCTTTTTTTGCTATCCGTTGCGTATAACATTAACGAACGTGTAACCTTCAATCGGAGACCTTTTGAGCGGATTGGGTTTCTCGACTTGATGCTATTTCTAACCGGATCCCACATCTGCAAGATTATGCACAGTCTTTATCAAAATTTGGCTGTGATACCTGTACTTGGTATACGGTATATTGGCTTCCATTATTTGTACCCTAACGTTAATTTGTTGGCATACCGCTTTCTCTGTATCTCTCTCTCTCTCTCTCTCTCTCTCTCTCTCTCTCTCTCTCTTTGCCAATCAATCCATAATAAGGACGAAGAAAAACGTCA
>CAHIKZ030002933.1:4192500-4210000 GCA_903632075.3 Acanthosepion pharaonis | reverse complement strand
ACCATTTCCTAGAGAAAGATATATATTACTTTAAACGTTATTTTTAGTGGATACCCATATTTGAGTGGACGTCCCGTTTATATTTTATTTTTTATTTTATTTTATTTTTTTAACAAGATTTTATTTTGTGTACCAATTTGAATATTCGATAAATGTTATTATAGAAAAATGCACCTGCCTGTTGTATTTTTATTAATAACTTTTCTCGGATGTTCTGTCCGGTGTCATGTTTTAAAATATTAATGAAATAAACGGGACGTCTACTCAAATATGGGCATCCACTAAAAGTAACGTTTAAATATAGAAACATATGTCGGATTAATAAATAAAATACATACACACATATATATATGGTGGACCCTCCCTTCGTATGAGGGTCAAGCAGCTCAATGGTGAACCAACCACACATTTTAAAGGGCCGAAGCTCCACAGGTTTTGAATTTAAAGTTGTTCGTCTCGTAGACCAGTTGCCATCCAAGGCTATAGAGCCCAGTCTGTCCTGCTATTTAGAAGAAGAGAATTCATACTTCAGCGAATGTAACGGATCCAAATGGAATTCGAACTCGGTTCTCTGATTCTTCAATCCGAGTCGCTATCCACTATTCCACCATCGCTCGCACTATCCGTCTATCTATCTCATTACTATATATAATTATATATATATATGTGTGTGTATGTGTATGTGAGTGTATGTATGAAGAAATATAGTCTTAAGGACTGCTATATTTATGGGATAAATTGCTCAATATCAGAGATAGAGCGTGTGTAAATATAAAAGTGAACATTGAAGTCAACACTTAGAAGTAACTGTCTGTTTCATGTTGGACACAATCGTCAGGCCACGATTGCGTCTAGCATGAAACAGGCTGTCGCTCTAAGTGTTGACTTCAATGTTCACTAATATTAATATATATATATATATATATATATATATATATATATATATATATATATATATATTATAAATATGTTTCCCTGACGATCCGTTTAGGTGAAACCTAGGTAGGTTTGTCTGACTCACTAGGTGTATCTAAATATGTATGTATGTATCTATGTATATATATTGATTGCCTTAGGGACTGTTATTCTCTCGAATCCTGAATTTGATTCTTAATCTATGGCCAAATGTTTGGGCTTTCAAATAAACTGAGATATCTGCAGATTTTCTCAGATATTGAAAAATTTGGACGAACTCTGATCTCTGACATCAGCCATGAAATTTAACACCTCGACATCGGTATTCAATATCAACAACCAATTTTCAAGCACATTTTTAATGCCGATTCATAGCACACTGTCTCAAGACGCCTGGATAGATTTCATTTGATCCAGTTTCCTGTATATCGGAATTCTCTGTCAGGCCGATCATTTAAAACATCCTGTCAACTCTCCCTTCATCTCTTCTTATTTATTTATTTATTTGATTTGATTTTCTGTAATCAGAGAGGTATAGAATGTTTGTGGGAAAAAAAAGTTCATTTCAATGTCTGAAATAAAACTTAGGAATTTCCTTTTTTAATTTCAAAATATAAAAAAAACTGCTAGTGAGGAAAAACGATAATAGTTTGTGGTTAAATACAGATTTTGACAAGCATACTGTCGAATATTTTTTGTAAACATGTCTGCCTTTTATCTTAAATATGGCGTACATTTTGAGATTCAAGACAGAACTTAAAATTATATAAATTCTTGTTTATTATTCCATACGAACCAGATGACAAAAACTGGACATAGGTTACGTTAAGCAGCTATAAATTCTAAAGATATACCTTTGCCTTTTATCTTAAATATGGTGTATATTTTGGGATTCAAAACAGAACGTAAAATTATATAACTTTTTCTTTTCTTTATATGCTGTGTCTCTGCAAGACGTAGGCGATCATGGCTCTCCACAACTTCCTGCCGACCTTAAATCTTAATAGACCTTGTCCTGCTTTTTCTCCAAAGCTCTCTTCCGCCATTCATTTATTCAAGCTTGCCAAATATGTTAGGCGTTTCTTTCCGCTGTCACGCTTGCCCTCTATCTGTCACATGTGTATCAGATTTTCCAAGCCTTCTTTCCTCATTAGGTGTCCCAGAAATATCAACTGTCTTTTCTTGATTTTAAGTGCCGGTTTCCTTTTTGTTTCCATTTCGCTGCTACAAATTCTAAAAAAAAAAAACATCTTTGTCTTTTATAGTAAATACAGTGAAAATTTTGAGATTCAAAACTGTACGTAAACTATAGGAGCTCTATAGTATGGTAGGCTAAAAATTGCATAGGCTGACTAAAAAGGACTGATACTAAAACCGGGACATCTTGTATGCATTAATTTCGACTCTTATTCGTAACAGCATGCTTTATTTCCAAGTACAACTAACATCTGACCGTTCAAAGAAAACTGTTTTATCCTGTTAGTCAAAATATCATCCACAGCAGATGTAACGTTATCATCAATGTGATACTAATTCCTAGCCCAGAGTTTTTACATGTTGGGGAACAGATGATAATCAAATCAGGAGAATAGGGTGGATGATCAACCAGTTCAAAACCAGAGCCACGCACAGCGGTCATTGAAATCAAGGGCTTGTGTACTGAAACACAGTCCTGATGAAACCCCATTCGTCAGTCTTCCTGGACCTTCGGTCATCATAACTCTTCTTAACTGCCTCAGCAAGTTGGCATAGTATTCTTCATTGATAGTGTGACACTTTTGAAAATAGTCAATAAACGCAATGTCATTTGCATCGCAAAAAACTGAGGCCATCACCTTCCTGTAGATGAAACTAATTTGGTCTTCTTTGGAGAGGGGGGAGGGGTGTTTTCTACTTTTTTTCTGAATCAAAGTGATTAACCCAACACTCATCATGGATTAGGAAACTAGCTGGATCTGCCTCGAACAATGTAGGATTTCCGTGTGATGTGATCAGCCTGGTGCGCTTTTGAGTAGGTGTCGGAAGACGTGGCACCCACCGAACACAAAATCCTTCCCCCCTGCCAAGTTCATTTTTTTCAACTCTCTCACGCGATATGCTAATATCATTGGTTATTTGATTTGTAGCCAATCGCCTGTCGTCCATCAACATGTGGTGAAAACGGTCAACGTTTTCTTCGGTGGTGACAGCTGAAGGATATCCAAACCTTGGGTCATCTTCAAGACTTTCCCTTCCCTTCCTAATGTCATCTGCCCACTTTTACACTGATGTGAAAAATATGATCCCTGTCACTGTGATACTGGTTTCCAGCCAAGTGTTCTTACATGTTGGAGAGCAGATGATAGTCAGATCAACCAGTTCAAAGCCAGAGTCATGCATAGTATTCATTGAAATCAAAGACTTGTGTGCTGAAACATTGTCCTGATGAAACCCTTTTCGTCAGTTTTCCTGTGCGTTTGGTCTTGTTAACACACGATGCCAAATTTTGTCCATTTCCAAGAGAATTCGTTATTTGTTACGTTTTCTTTGAACAATCTGATGTCAGTTTGCCTGGAAAGAAACAATACGGTTATTGATAATAATAACTAAAATTAATGCATGCAAGTTTTCACAATTCTAGTGTTGTGGCCTTGTTAGGGCCAGAAATAAAGACACAAAGAGAGGGATTGAGTTAAACAAATATATTAACAGAAACAGTAACAAAAACATATACAAACGAGAGCGTTACAGCAAGAATGTTCGGTCCGACTGTCAGAGCTGACTACTGGAAACTCCCCTCTCTAAAAGGCAATACCTGCTCCTATTTATAGCTGAGAGAGTCCGTGCGTGCGTAGGTAAATTAACATAACATCTAACATAATCCCTTCATAATTAACCGATGACGTTTTCATCCCACCTTTGTAAATTTGTCTTTTTATTCGATACGAACCGGATTAGAGAGTCTAAAAAGTCAGTGTTTATTACACCAAAACCTGTTTTTTTTTTTTTTTCATTATAGAAAATATCTTTCTTCCAAACAAAAAAATCAACTTTATCTAAGTTAGGTAGATGCTTACGCGTATAGCCTTCCGTTGTGAAAATACCTGAGGTATCGTTAACGAAAAGACACCTTGAAATCTTTTAGTGGCTTGACCCGCCTTGTGATAAGCCATATTTCATACGACCCACTGCACGAAAAAGGTTGCCCACGCCTAGTCTAGACACAGATTCTCGTCAATTTTTGTGCACCTCAAAATATCTCGATGACCAGTGCTTGCCAACTGATCTTTCCTCTCAGCTATGTCACACGGCCCAAGGTGGAAAAGACTGTCTAGTATCATTCAACACTTCTAAAACAAGACTAGTGACATTTCATCGACAGCGAGCAGATCATAAAACTGCACCTGATAAGTGGTCATGCCCACAAAAGCTACTTGCCTCAAACGTCTACTGGGTCTAAATTTCGTTTCCGTGCTCAAATGGAACGCGTATATTCATTCTGGTCTACCACAGAAAGAAATGGCAACCTACTGCGGGACACAAAATCTGCCTCGTTAGCCATCTATCGAAAGAGACATGATCGCCTAAGCGTATATCAAGCATGGCACATAACTGACTGATCTATCTATCTATCTATCTATCTATCTATCTATCTATCAATCTATCTATCTATCTATCTATCTCAGTCTCTTCAATATCTATCTATCTATCTATCTATTAGTCTCTTCAATCTTCTATCTATCTCTCCTCATCTGTCTATCTATCGTAGTCTCTTCTATCTATCTATCTATTTATCTATCTCTATCTCAGTCCTTCAATCTATCTATCTATCTCAGTCTCTTCAATATCTATCTATCTATTCTATCTATCTATCTATCTATCTATCTATCTATCTATCCTATCGTAGTCTCTTCATTCATCTATCTATCTATCTATCTATCTATCATTATCTATCTATCTATCTATCTATCTATCTATCTATCTATCTATCTATCTATCCCAGTCTCTTCACTATCTATCTGGAGGCACGGTAGAGTAATCGATAGCGCCTCGGATTGAGGAATCGGAGAGCCGCGTTCGAACTTCGGTCGAATTCATTACATTCACTTACGTGCTAATACCCTTCGGAAAGGTAGAAAACCTCTTTTTCTCTCCCGACCGTCTTCAGGACAGACCGAGATTTCCAACATATTATTAAAAATAAAAAAATTTTTCCTTATGTTCAATGTTAAATATTCTTGATATGAGACATTCTGTTTGTGTGTTGGTAACCGAATTTCTTTCTTCAATTGAATGGTCGTGTCGTAAAATTATCCTAAAAAAGCATAATATTTTTTTTAAATAAATCCACATTATCAGACCAACAAAAACGTTTGCTACCATATCTGGGCTCTTCTTTTAATATATATATATATATATATATATATATTCTATATATATATTTATATCGCGTTTAGTAGCATATTCGACGTTTTATGCCTTTTTGCCTAAGGAACGAAAAAGCGTCAGTTGACTTCATTTTTAAATTATATATAAAAATATATCTCGAAAAGTTGTTCGCTGGATATCCACCCTCCAAAAAAAAAAAAAAAAAAAAATAAACATTTTGATGACAACGAACGAATTAAAAAAAAATATGGAAGTTGAATCATTAGATTCTTTTGAGTTCCTGAAGGGTCTTCAGGTCATAATTTCCAAATTAAGTAAAAATTTAATAAGATTAAATAGGTTTACTAAATTTTTATTTTTATTTATTTTTTGGTAATACAGTGTAACCGGATATAAGAGACCAATATATAAGAGAAACCCGATATAAGAGATTTTCTCTGGTCCCAAATTAGCGGCCTGAGTTAATGTATATAAAATAGACCAAACCCGGATATAAGAGAAACCCGGATATAAGAGAGTATTTTCTCTGGTCCCAAATTAGAGCCTGTAGTTGGAGGTATATAAAAAATATCTCGAAAAAGTTGTTCGCGGATATAAGAGAAACCGGAAATAAGAAAAAAATAGAGTGGTCCCAAATTACGAGCCTGTGTTAATGTATATAAATTAGACCAAACCCTGATATTGGAGAAACCCGGATATAAGAGTAATTTCTCTGGTCCCAAATTTAGAGCCTTTTATTTTATTTATTTTTTTGAAATAGACCAAAACCGGATATAAGAGAAACCCGGATATAAGAGAGATTTTCTCTGGTCCCAAATTAGAGCCTGTGTTAATGTATATAAAATAGACCAAACCCGGATATAAGAGACTTCTTCTCCGGTCCCGACAACTCTCTTATATCCGGGTTACACTGTACAATATTTTAAATTTAAGTTAGTGTTTTAATAGGATCCTTAATTCCCTAAGTGAATAAAAAGTCATATTGGAAATTGGGTGTTTTCAATGATTTTATCCTTTTTGTGGGGGTGTCATGTCTCCGACTGTTCAGTTGCACTCTCTGCCTTCGGGCGAGGAGGAACCCGAAGGAGGCTACGCCGAAGGGCGGATTCTCTATCGGGGAGGTAAACCGACCCTGAACCCGTTTGTACGGGTTCAATGGGCATAGTTTTGGCCGAGCCCAAAGGCTCGGAGTTCCCACATTAAAAAGGCCTTGTGCCACATGACGCCCTCGTGGGGGTGGGTGACTGAATATCGTCATGTCTCCAGTCAAAGCCGGTGACGTCGAAAGAGTCTGACGCCTAAACAGCTATGCCTAATAGTCCAATTATTTTTCTGACGTCGAATCAGTCACACCAAATCAGTGATATTAAATGAACTACGGTGAAACATACCAAACCCGTCTCGACTGAGTTCAAAGGCACTTCCGCGACCTTGTGGGTGATGAATTATTCTCCACTCTAAAATTCTTATCCAACAGATGAAACTTTGTTCGTCTCTTGCTATTCTATGGCTATTTCAATGGCAGATGTTCGGGCGAGTTACACTCCTTAGACCCACCAGTTCAGACCTTCACAACTAGGACCCGTCACGTGACGTTGGCAAATCATCCCCATTTCCCTGTGTGTTCCTTTGATAAGGAGTAAGTTCCCACAATCAGTTTCTTCTCCAGAACCCTTAATTTTTGAAATATGCTCCCTAGAAGGTATTAGGTTGGTGCAAAAATAATGACGTAATAATGTCGTTTTTTTACGTATTTTTTAACGTCAAAAAACGACATTCTTACGTCATTATTTTTGCACCAACCTAATACTTTGCTGACAACTATAATCTTGGTCTCCTCATGTCCAGGGTCGACCGATATCTCTCCCATGCATCTTCATAATGTTCAAGCCCACGCGTACAACACTATGACTCAGTAATTCACTACCTTGAGTGGCCTCTGTGCCTGATACAAGATACGATGGGTAAATTGTCGCCATTTTATATATTTTATAATTTTGCGCATGCGCGTTCTTTGTTTTTGATTTTATCCACTACACAGAATAGTGGGGTCAGCTGGACAACGTCTGTGTGAAAAAGAGCACCATGACGCGATTCCCTCCGACTGAAATTTGGAAACGGCATGCTTTACTGATTGGCATTCGCACCGAACATTTCATAGATTTTGGGTGTCAATCTAAAAACAGTGCAGAGGATTCGGAAGGACTTGGATGAGTCTAATGATGATTACGAAGGTACGGCAACTCGGAAAACTCACTCTGATCGTTCTGATAAGAAAAGAACTCTCGAATTTGTTGGTGAGGGCAACTTGGGTCAAGAGTGTGGCTGCCGGAAGACACGATGTCTGGCAACATGACAGTGTTGCATGTCAGTCGAGCAAGAGAACTATGTCATGGCTCTCAGACAATTTTTGCGAACCCATCACCTCTTACATCTGGCCAACTAGCTTCCCAGACTGCAACACATTGATGATTAGGTGTGGGGCTCTGTTAAGCGAGAGACCAACAAAACTCTTAGTAACACCAAAGATGAACTGATGGCAAAGATTATGGTAGCATTCACCAACTTAAACAAAATGACCACCCAGAAGCGATCCAGGAGATTCCGAAGTCGTCTGAAGGCCATGGTTGAATCCAATAGCAATTTTCTGAAATAAATTTACTCTATAGTATTTCAAGATATATTTATGTAATTTTGGTAAATATATCTGTTAAAATGAGATGCCAGTATATATATATATATATATATATATATATATATATATATATATATATATATATATAATTTGAGATCAGGATTTATAATAGTTATAAACTGATGAAAAAAGTATCTTTATCGTGGTTCAAGATAAAAGAATTCAAAATACTAAAAAAAAAAAAAAAAAAAACAAGCTTTCATTACATTTTTCATTTCTGAGATGAGGTATTATGCAGACTATTTACATTAGTCGGACTATTTACGTCATCTTTGTCGCCATATTTATTACAATGTTTCGGCCTTTCAGTATCTTATATTTCTGAGATGAATTATTATGTACAGTATTTACATTAGTCGGACTATTGTCCTCATCTTTGTCGCCATATTTGTCACAACGTTTCGGCCGTTGTACGCTCCGGCCTTCTTCAGGTGGTTGGAATTTCGAACTGAACCCTTTATTTCGCTCACTGGGGTAGACTGTTCTAGTTCCACGTGTCATGTTTGATGGATGTCAGTTATCAGTTATCTCCTGCTAATTTTCCCTCTGAAAGTTCTCCAATGCCTTAACCAGGTATTGAACTCACCTTCTTTGGATCTAACCAACACCTTTATCCACTGTGTCCTTGAGGACATACCCATGCGTCCTTGAGGACATCTGGGTATGAACTTCTGAGTATTATAAACCTAATGTTTTCAGCATCATTTTTTACCAGTGCTGATATTGCAATTTTGCTGTTATCATTGCATGTCTTTATCAGAGTTCATATTGCAACTTAGTCATCATTGCTTTTTTTCTCTGGCACTCCTTATTACTGGTTCCCATATTGTATTCATTTCTATGCTTGGTCGGCTCAGGAGATGGCACGTGGAACTATAACAGTCTACACCAGTGAGCGAAATAAAGGGTTCAATTCGACATTCCAACCACCTGAAGGAGGCCGGAGCGCACAACGGCCGAAATGTTGTAATAAATATGGCGACAAAGATGAGGACAATAGTTCGAATAATGTAAATAGTGTACATAATACTTCATCTCAGAAATATTGCCAGATACTGAAAGGCCGAAACGTTGTGATAAATATGGCGACAAAAATGAGGACAATAGTCCGAATAATGTAAATAGTCTGCATAATACCTCATCTCAGATATATAGATATAGATATATAGAAGGCAATAGAGATTTTCACAGAAATTATGGGGAAAGATTATATTGAATTAATGGCTTCATCTCCTGCTAGGAAAGTTAGTTCACAGTACTGCATTAGATCATATTTTCCGCCAATTGTTCATTCCTTGAATTATTTTTTCTACCACTTGTCCATTCCTTGAATATTGCTGCCACATGTGATCCGGTGTTTTTTCTATGTATTTATTGATTCTTGATAAAATCCTAAGAAGAATCTGCAATGTTATTGGTCCTGAATTAGCATCTCGGCTTCAATCACTTTCCTATCGCCATAATGTATATTCCTTCTGCCTTTTCGTTAAATAATTTCATGGCAATTTTTCTCGTGAGCGTTCCTCTCTGGAAGCTAGAGTTGATGAAGTTAATCGCAGTACTAGATTGGCATTAAAGTCTCATCATTTTACAGTTGAAACGGGTTAGATATAACCGCAAGTTCTATGCAAATAGTTTCTTCTATTGCACTTCTCTCTTGTGGAACTCTGTTCCGGCTTCTTGCTTCCCATCTTCAAAAATGTTAAATACAATGTCAATCGTTATCTATTTTTATTTTCTTAATTGTTGTTTGTTTATTCTCCTCTATCCTTAATTTTTGTTTCTCATATTCTCTAAGACTCAGTACCCCCTCTTTGCGTCTTAGTAGCTTTATTGCCTTGATTGAAGTGAATTGACTAAAAAGAAGCTCAAGTCATGAGCTTATAACTGATCTTAATTATAAATTAATTTCCTTCATCGTTTTAATTGTTATGCTCATTTAACCTGCAGGAAATTCTGAACGGAACCCTTTATTAAATTTACGGGGGTAGACAGTTGAAGTTCCACAGTCTATGTCTAGGGATATTTCGTCGTTCTAGTTCTTTTTTACTGCTTAGCTATTGTTCTCTCTATTTCCACTGAGTGCAAGTATACACTGCCTGGCACAAGGACAATAGTTTAGTGTATTAAAGCGTTGGTTCGTGAATTTGGCGACATAGGAATTGCGTGTTCAATCCCTGGGCCGGGCAGTGTATTCATGGACAGGAAACAGGCCGAATAATAACTGAGCAGTAATAAAAATAAGAATACGAGTGGCTAGCTATACTATTTACATTCGAAGTATTGTCCCTATCTTTGTTGTTATCACACCGTTTCGGTCGTTGTGGCTTCCGGCCTTCCTCATGTGTATATCAGTCTGATTTAACCTACTAGGAATTCTGAACTGAACACTTTATTAAATCTACGGGAGTTGACAGTTGACGTTCCACAGTCCATGTCTAGGGATATCTCGTCTTGTTCTTACTTTGGTACTGCTTAGCTAATGTTCTATCTATTTCCACTGAGTCCAAGTACACACTGTATGGCACAAGGACAATATTCTAAGGTATTAAGCGTTAGTTCGTGAATTTGGTGGCAGTAATTGTGCGTTAAATTCCTAGTGTGTACGTGTATTCAGTTGAAAAGTACTAAATAAGAACAAGACGCGATATCCTTAAAAAGGGTCAGTGGAATTAGAACAGTCTACCCCATTGATTAAATAAAGGATACAGTTCGAAATTTCCTGTAGGTTACTCGGGTCGAAATCCACCTGATGAAGACCGGAGGGTACAGCGTTCGAAAGGTTAGAAAATATTGTTTACTATTTTATTTGACGGAAGTATTTAAGGGAATTTTACATTTGGTATTGTGCTTTTAACAATGGGTAGGGTAATGGATAATGAGATCGGACTAAGAAATCTAAAGACGCGAGTTCGAATTCCAGTCAAGGTCGACAGTCTTTCGCTCTGCTAACTGAGCTAGCGCGAGGGGAAAAAAAGTACACGTAAGTAATTTATTGCGCTGGTCATCTAGCCATGGAGCAAGACAGGTTGGTCGCCCAGAAACTACTGACATTAGCCAGCTATGTTAGGACACAGAATGTCACCCTAATAAACTTACGATTTTGATGCGGAACCGTAATTGACGAGAGAAACGCATGAATGCCTGAGCTAGCTCGACAGAATATATATATATATATATATATATATATATATATATATATATATATATATATAGGGAAGAGTTTTATAGTAGTTCCAACGAGAGAAAGTGTGTATATTAGAAAGAAGAGAAAACCGCAAACGTGGATTTCTTTTAAATACTGTGGTTTATTTTCCATAATTTTGCATAATTATGGAAAATAATGCATAATATTTTTAAAAAATCCACATTACAACTAAAAACGTTCGCGGTTTCTCTATTGTATTTATATATATAATCCTTTGGTTATGTGGATAATCTCGAGGAGTTTCTAAAAATTAATAACTGGTTAAAATGTATGAAAATAATGACAAATCATGCAAAGCAATACATATATATATATATATATATATATATATTAAGAAATGGACAAAGTCCGACAATTTATTTATTAAAGACATTTTTATGTTTAACGTTCTATTTTTTTGATACAAGTATTTAAGTAAATGCTCTGTTTATAATAAACAGTATTAAATAATATTTACCGGCCTGAATGTCCGAGAAATCTTCATAGAAAATATTCGTCCTTTGACAGGATTCGAACCTGCATCCTATACGGAACCGTCATTTACGCTGACGTGCCTTACCGACCAGCCACAAAAGGGCGTTCAGTAGACAAGGGTCGAATTGAAGATTATAAACAGTAAATTCGACCTTGTCTACCGAACGCTCCTTTGTGGCTGGTCGGTAAGACCAAAATTGTCCAAATCGTGTAACAATATAGGATAATTGTCCATCCCACAAAAGGTTTAATATCTAAAAAAAAAAAAAACACTAAGTTTCTTTTTTCCTGATTTTCTGATAAGACATTTAGCCATCTTGACACCATTTGTCGTAAGAAACACTGAAAAACCCTTTGGGTTATTCAGCTAGAAATTGAACAATTGAATTTGAATTTTTGCGCCGGCGTCAGCGTCACTATGTCTTCGCAACAGTGCAATGGTGAGAGGAAAAAGATCATTCAGGCCTTCAGCAATGGTACCAACACTCATACTCTGGCATCCATCTTCAATGTCTATTCAAGAAACATGAAAAGAACAGCGAATAAGGTTTTAAAAAGAGTGAACAGTAAAGAAGAAAACTGGATCAGGAGCTAACAATAACAAGAGGAATCATCATTTCAACTTTGAGCTAAATACATTTTAAAAACATTCCCATTGTTAAAAGTAGAGTTCAGAAATTTTATAAAAACCTCGGAGAATTCCAGTCAGATATATTTAATCATTTCTAAGCTACAACGTTTCAAAATTTAATCTAACTATTGGGAAATTTGGCTGATATACCCGCTATACATACATACATACATACATACATACATACATACATATATATATATATATATATATATATATATATATATATATATATATATATATATGAAATAACGATAGATATTTTATATATCGTTGACAGTATTGTGTAAATTGTATGTCAAAGTGGAAAATGTTTACTTGTGAGGCGTTTCATCCTTCAGAACTAAATTTGTTATGTTGGCAGAACTACACATGCGCACGACAGATGGATGCTGGGAAATTTAGAATTTTTTTTTTTAAATTTATCGAGCCGAATTCACTTAGAGTCTTTTTCTTTTGGTTTCCATCACTTTTCTAAGTTGGGATTCCACGCTGTGATATTAGATCTGCCAGGGCGCAAATTTACTGTAGATGACCTTGAATATATATATATATATATATATATATATATATATATATATATATATATATATATATATATGTGTGAATCATAATGGCTAAATTGAAAGGCATTTTCCATTTTTTTAATACCAAAGGATTTATTACCTTTACTATATATATATATATATATATAATCCTTTGGTTATGTGAATAATCTCGAGGAGTTTCTAAAAATTAATAACTGGTTAAAATGTATGAAAATAATGACAAATCATGCAAAGCAATACATTTGAATTTTCCAGTTATAAAATTAAATTTATTTCGCAGTTGATTTACACTGAAACTTCAGACTGGTTTAAATGTTTGGTGAGTTTAAACCACTGCGAAATAAATTTAAGTTTATAGCTGGAACATTCAAGGTTTTTCTTTGAAATTGTGCTCAATTATATATATATATATATATATATATATATATATAAATATATTTTTAATGTGCGTTATATTTATGGAATAAAGTGCTCAATATCATAGATAGAGCGTATGTAAATATAAATATAAAAGTGAACATAGAAGTCAACACTCAGAGGCGACAGGCTGTTTCATCCGAGGCGCAATCGTCAGACGGCCTGACGATTGCGTCTAGCATGAAACAGCCTCATTTTATAAAAATGTACATTTCTGAATAAATTCATCGGATTATAACTTTTTGTCTACATAACCTTTTAGATTATAGAATTAGTAACCTTAAGTAAGAAAAAGTTTATAATGTATCCGTTTTTGATCAGGTGTGTATATATGGGGGAGTCTTTTATCATATTCGATGTATGAGGGTCAAGCAGCTCAGTTCATAGGAACCAACAGCCCAGACACCAGCACAAATGATTTGATTATAGGGGTGAAGGCTTTGTGCAGAACCAACCACATTTTTTGAAAGGCTGAATACAGTCGCCAAACAACCTTCCGCCTGTTTTGAATTCAGAGTTGTTATATATACAGTGTAACCCGGATATGTCGGGACCGGAGTTTCTCTTATATCCGGGTTTGGTCTATTTTATATACCTTAACACAGGCTCTAATTTGGGACCAGAGAAAATCTCTCTTATATCCGGATTTCTCTTATGTCCGGGTCTCTTATCCGGGTTACACTATATATATATATATATATATATATATATATATATATATATATATATATATATTGTGTATATTAAGGCAAACATTTTTCTTTAATGTATGTTTCATTAAATAATATAGACAACTTTTGTCTATTTATTTTAAGTTCCTTTCATATTGTCTGATAAGCCTAATAACATGAACAATTATATTTCAATATATCAAACAATACACGGACGTAACAATAATGATAGACTGTTTTTGTTGCATCAAAAATTTCAAAGCAACGACAAACTCGTTTATACGAGAAGCGAAAATCGCGTCGCATCTCGTGACGTCATACATGACCAGGCGAGAATGAAAACGAGAATTATTAAGTATGGGAAGCCGTTGGTATAAACTAATGGCTTCTGTTACCAATTATAGTCATTTAAGAGTATTTGTGGAGATTTCATAGTTTATTTTTTTCAGGTTAGGTTTCATCTGTTTTATGTATAGAGCTTCAAGAATTTTTAGTTTTTGTTTATTGTTTTCATGTTTAAGTATAGTTGTGTTCTCCACATGGATTTTCCGGAATTGTGTATGCGGCCAGGCAGGTTGTTTTAAATGCCTAAAAATGTTAGAGTTATCATTCAAATGTAGAGCAAAACGTCGTGAAAACGAGCTTGTGGTGTGATCAACATAAATATTATTTAATCCATTGGTGATACACTATCCCAAAGGTCATTTGAATTTGTAAACGGTGTTGGCTTTTTGAAAATCGCTAACGGAGAGAGGGGAAGTATTATTGCGAATAATTAAGTTGGATATAATAGATTTAGTAAATATTGAAAAGTAACTGTCATCTTTGATAATGATTTTTGTAAGCCGAAAGCTTAGATTGGATTTAAACATGTATCAATATGGTGATTTCTTTTCGTCTTTCAATGATAATGTTATTAAGCTTATCAGACAACATGAAAAGAACTTACTTAAAATAGACAAAACTTGTCTATATTATTTAATGAAACATGCATATAATATATATATATATATATATATATATATATATATATATATATATATATATTATAAAACCCAGGTTGTGTGTGTGTGTGTATCTCTTTTCGTTTATATATTAGATCAGATTTCCTACATTTTTCAACCGATTTCAACAAAACTTCACAGGACTACGTAAAATTACCTTGCGGTGGTTCTGACGTCGCCCAAAATTGGAAGAATACAACTGTTTTTGCACGAAATCAATTTGAAAACACGATTAAGAGGCATCGCTGTTTCAAGAATGAAAGGGGGACAACTCATATCGAGTTATACTTATTATAAAACCCAGGGTTTTTTTTTTTTTGTGTGTGTGTGTGTGTTCGTTTATATATGGGATCTTATTTCTTACATTTTTCAACCGATTTCAAGAAAACTTCACTTTTTTTTGGTAGGTAGTGTTTCTTATTGTCTTGCACACTTTTTTCTTTATTTTTACATTCAGAATGCTTTAAAAATTCCATTTAAAGACAATTGTTTATAATAAAATTGAAAAATTCTATTCAATCGGTAGACTCATAACGATTGAAAACAAAATTTTTGTTTGTGTTTGGGTTTGACCAATTCGTAAAAAAAACAAAAACTAATTAAGACATGCGTGTCCGTCAACCTTAAACAATAATCTTTGTAAATTTTATTTTTCAGTCTTTATGATGGTCGATACTTTTAATCTATCTCTTACTGTTATATCCCCAGGCAACGCCGGGCTCTACTACTAGTATATATATATATATATATATATATATATATATATATATATATATATATATATATATATATATATATATATATATATATATATATATATATATATATATATATTTACTACGCAAATATACTTACGCAAAAATATCCTTGTGAAAGGTATAGATCCGTCTCTTCAACCAGACGTGACTTTATATAGACTTGGTTGGCAACCTGTCTATGAGAAAGATAAACCTGATTCCCAACCAGCTTGAAAATGGTTGCGCTTCATCAAACTGTCTTTCCCCAAAACAGGCCACTACTGCTACTACGGCTGCAGTACGTAGTGGCACACCTACGACCTTAATGGGTTAAGTGACTCGTGATCGCGTTTATTCTTATATATAATATCAAGAAAAAAAATGGCGGAGAAAAGTATGGTGGTGGTGTGGTGGTGGGAGGGAGCGAATTTTATTTCCTTCTGAAACAGTTTTGACGACTTTGAAATACCGAAGCCTCTGGAGCGACGTAACGCGTAAAAAGAGACATTTTGATCGTGTTACAAAGGTTAAAAATCGGTTCAAGCGTTTGGTCAACCTTTGACCTCTTGCTCTTTCGAGGATATTGACACCTTTTATTGAGTGTTGGATATCACCGTCGCATGCTTGTGTCGCTTTGTAATGACGCGCTTGTTTTGTATTTATCGAAACTTTCCTTCTAGGATTTTATTCCGTCTGCTTATTTCTTTAGACTGTCTGTCTGTCTGTCAATAATCTTGGGGCACGTTTGCGTGCCTATCTCTTTGTCAGGTGGGAGATGGGTAACATATTTTTGGACAAAGAAATTCTAACAAAGAAGCAACGTTTTTTTTGTTTGTTTTTTTCATTTTTTTTTAAATTTTTTTTGCTTCTGTGAAAATAAAAGTACATTACGGCAGTAAAGATTAGATTAGATATTAAAGGAAGCTATGGAGTGTCATGATCGCTTACATTCTAATAGTAATTATAGAATCATCCGTTTTAATACAGGAAACATTTGGCATTTCTTTTTGCGAAAATTAGTGTTACTGAAATTTATTAAATCTTTTCTTAAAACATTTTTAAGAAAGGAAGCTGTGGAGAATCATAACAATTTTAAGAAAGGAAGCTATGGAGAGTCATGATCGTTTACATCCTGAAGAGTTGTTTAGTAATTATAAAATTATTCCTTTTCTATATAGGAAAAATTCGGCATTCATTTAGCGAAATTTAGTGTTACAGTCGGCAGAAATTTATAACATATTTTCTTAGAACATTTTAAAAAAAGGTTAAATCACATATTAAAGGAAGCTATGGAGGATCATGATCGCTTACGTCCTGGAGAGATGGCACTAATAATTATAAAATAACTCTTTTCCGTACAGAAAACGTTCGGCATACCTTTAGTGAAAAATAGTGTTACAGTCGGCAGAAATTTATAACATTTCTTAGAAAAAATTTAAGTAAGGTTAAATTATATATTAAAGGAAGCTATGGAGGATCATGATCGCTTATGTCCCGGAGCACTAGCAATTATAAAATAACTTCCTTTCCATACAGGAAACATTAGCGATTCCTTTAGTGAAAATTAGTGTTAAAGAAGGTAGAAATTTATAATATTTTTTCTTAAAATACATTTTTTTAAATTTTTTTTTTAATAATTAAACTCCTCAAGGCCAGTAAATGTTATAGCTCTTTCTAATATTAACAGAGGTTTCCTTTCAATTCTGTTGCTCTTCGGGGCGTGGAAATTTAACATCTTGATTTGTGACATTTTTGTTTTCTTCTAGTCACGAACAAATTCTGTGCGCGAATCAAATTTTTTGAGCGAACCAATTTTTGTTTTTGCTACCGTT
>CAHIKZ030002933.1:4177500-4185000 GCA_903632075.3 Acanthosepion pharaonis | reverse complement strand
CAGACAGACAGATAGATAGATAGATAGATAGATAGATAGATAGATATGATGCAGACTGAGATAGATAGATAGATAGATAGATAGATAGCTAGATAGATAGATAGATAGCAGACTCGAGTTTTCAAACACATTTCTAATACATTTCCTTAATTGAATACAAACAACTGATTTCAGTTCTTTATTCATGATGCAAAATATAACTAAATCGAAAAGATTTAAATGCCGTAAAATACATTTTAATTAAGCAATTATATTAATTCGGAATGTTTGAAAGATATTTAAAATCGCGCCGGAAATAGCTACGTCCTGACAAAACGAATTAGAGAATTTATCACTTCTTTGAACTCTCTTGCATTCTCATTTGGTTTGAGGCTAATTTATTACGAAGATTTTGAAAAGAATTATAAATACAAAAAAAAATGAAGTTTTTTTTTTTCTCCTGTAAAGAACTATTGATTCATTGTTTATCGATAGAATTGCCCATTCTGCTCGTTATTATATGCCATGAATTTATATGAAGATTTCTAATGGTGTTGCGTAATGTGTGTTCGAATTTTGAGCGGTTAGATTATTATTAAGAGAGATGAGGGATCCCGCCTTAAGTTAGAGAGAAATAAATGGAATTAAAATGAATAAGAGGGGAAAATACAGGGAGAAAAATAGAAGAGGAATAAAATAAAATAAATATAATAAAATAAAAAATATAATGAAAATAACAAAATAATAAAAAATAATAATAATAAATAAAATAAATAGAGAGGAAGGAATACAGAGAGAAAAATAGAAGAGCAATAGAATAAAATAAAATATAATAAAAGAATAAATAATAAAAATATGATGAAAATAATAAAAGAATAATAAAACATAAAAAAAATAAAATAAAATAAAATAGAAAGGAAAAATACAGAGAGAAATTAGAAGAGGAATAAAATAAAATAAAATAAATATAATATAATAAAAAATAATAATTAATATATAATGAAAATAATAAAATAATGAAAAAAATGATATAAAATAAAATAAAATAGAGAGGAAGGAATACAGGGAGTAAATAGAAGAAAAAATAAAATAAAATAAATTAAAATATAATAAATATTTTAAATAAAAATAATATATAATAAAATATAAGGAAAATAATAAAATAATAAAAAATAAAATTAAAATGAAATAGAATACAGAGCGAAAATAGAAGAGGTATAAAATAAAATAAAATAAAATAAAATAAATATAATAAAACATAAATAATAAATAATAATGAAAATAATAAAAAGTAGTAAAAAATAAAATTAAAATAAAATAAAATAAAGGCGAAGAAATACAGAAAAAAAATACAAAATAATTGAACTGAAAAAAGGAAAAAAATCAATGAAGATGAACGAAAAGATGGATGAATGAAAATGAATCTCAAGACAAAAAGGTAGAAAATGAAAGAAAATATTAAAAAAAGGAAAAAAGATCAAAGCAAACAGAATGAAACTTTTAGTATAAAATAAAGAACTTTAAAAAAAATGAAAAAATATCGAATAAAAGAAAACAAAAAAAAAAAAGAAGAAGAAATGGAAAAGAAAATGAAGGAAAATAGAAAAAAAATTAAAAACTACATGGGGCGGCAAAGAACGAACAATAAAAGAAAAAGGCGCGAAAATGAAAAAGAGAAACAAGAAAAGAAAAAGAAAGAGAAAACCTAAAAATCAATTAAAAAATAAATAAATTTCAAAAATTAAATAAAATTATATTACTGCACTTAAATTTATAAAGTCTATATACCATAAAGGAAAGTTCATCAGGACAATTACCCTGAAAGTATTTATAGGAAGCTACATTACGGCAATGTGAATGAGACTGGCGCCGAGATGCCAGGTCAGGACGAATAATATTGCAGATTCTTCTTTGGATTTTATTGAGAATCGCTATCAATAGAGCAGCAGCACCGGTCCATATGTGGCAGCAATATTCAAAGTATAGACGAATTGTAGACTTATATCTATGTAAGCAAATATATGAATATAGATCCGACAGTATGAAGAAAAATATACGGAAAAGCAAACAAAACCCTAATATGCAATAATGCTGTTTTAATGTTAATTTAATGTCAACGTGAGACGTTTCGGTCTAGTAGACCTTCTTCAGGACATATTTATAAAACATAATTAACATTAGACGATATTCAATCCAACATGAAAAGACGATGGGCATAAGAGTAAGACTAATCAAAATATACTCTATTTTAGGAATACATTTTCATAACATCGCCCACGTGACGCCGACGTGTTCATATTGTGAAACGGAACGCTGGTCTTAAAAAATTTCAGTTATTCTGTTTTGATTAGTCTTACTCTTATGTCCATCGTCTTTTCATGTTGAATTAAATATCGGCTAAAGTTAATTGTTTTATAGATATGTCCTGAAGAAGGTCTACTAGACCGAAACGTCTGGCGTTGACATTAAATTAACATTGCATATTAGGATTTTTGTTTGTTTTTCCGTATACTTATATCTATGTAAAATAGATTCTGTCTATATTTCTGAGATGAGGAATTATGATTACTTTGCTCAGTGGATAAAGACGTTGGTTAGATCCATTGACTAGGCAAAAAGAGATGTGAGTTCAATACCAGGCCACAGCAGTGGTGAACCAAAATTTTGAGAGTTAAGTTAAAGGGAAATAACTGAGACATCCGGAAGAGGCATGACACGTGGAACTTAAACAATCTAACCCGGTGGATGAAATAAAGGGTATGGTTCGAAATTCCAATCATCTGAAGAAGGCTGGACCGTACAAAGGCGGAAATGTTGTGAATATGATAATGAAGATGAGGATAACAGTCCGAATAATGTAAAGATTGTCTAGCATGATACAGTGAATCTAGAAATTGATTCAATATCATCTTTCTACTTGATGTCAGCCGAAAATGATCACTCGGGGAGTAGCTGCGAGTTAGTTTTCTGGAGGTTAGCATCAGCCATGTTGATGAGAGACACAAAATGGTCTCTCACCAACCTGAGAAGTTTCGTTTTGGAGGCGGTAAAATTAAACCGTAAATTGTAGATTTTTTTTTTTTTTTTAGATCAGCTGCTAATTTGACCTTATCAAACTGGTCGGACTTACTTATGAGATAGGAGTAAATAGTTGTGCCATCAGCACAGATACCAAATTGAGAATTGGTGCCATCAAGAATTTCAAGAACAGCGTTTGTCCAGGGATAGAATCCTGAAAGACATCGGCGTTGATACAAAAATTATCTAAAAGCGAGACAAAGAACGACGAATGATGGCTGTTCGGGACAACTATCATGTTGTAACTTGATAAGAAAAACTGAATCAGTTAAAAAAAAATTCGTCCAGTTGCGTTCGCGCGTTTTTGTATGCGTACACATGGAAAATAATAAATAAACATCAAAATTAATTAGCAAATTCAAAATTAAGTTACGATAATGAAAGTAGTAATAGTATTTACGATAAGTAGAGTTTTAAAATTAATACTATTTCTCCGAATTGCAGAAGTAAAAGAAAATGCTCTCTGGAAAATAAATGTCTACACAATATTATATTGTATAAAGCTACGGTTAGAAGAAATATTAAAATAGAAGTAATAATTATAAAGAATAAAGAAGACTCTAAAAGCATTGTATTATAATCCTAAAAGGTATTTTGAAAGAAAAATATAACTCACATAGCTACGAAATCACCTCCACCAACATTAAATAGAAATTAATAAAAAATGTACCTACCTGCAATATTATGTCAATACTTTCAGACAATGCTTAGAAGAAAAATTACAAATAACTATTATTTGCATGTTGACTATTTAGACAGAAATTACGAATAATTAGTTTCAAATCACAGAACAAATTGCAAAAAAGAAAAACGAAAATTCTCGGAAAATGCAGGCATGTTACTCAGCATCTATTTTGTTAGGCCGGATTAAACACACACACACACACACACACACACACACATATATATATATATATATATATATATATATATATATATATATATATATAAATTATAAATTAATTAAATTAATTATAAATTAATTAAATAAGTGTATAGATTTCGAGAGTTAATATACATCTAATATAATAAATTTTAAAGAGATACGTCTTTTTATAATTTATAATTTATTTGAAAATATTTTATACGTAATATTAAATACTGCTAATGATAATATTAATAGTCACAAAAATGATAAATAATTTTGAAAAATTAAAGATAATTGAATATATTAAAAATATGAAAAAAATAATACCTAAAAAATATAAATTATAATTATTTTTTAGCATAAATTATTTTTTTAATTTAATATAAAAATAATAAATGAGAAAATCAAAGAGTTCCTGAAACCTCTCACCGAAACTCTGAAGTTGACGTACTGAAGATAACATCATTGACAAATCCTATATTTGTATTAAACCCATATATACTCGAGGCCCTCAATATCTGTTGTAACCCAGGGAAAGTTACGGAATAGAATAATCAAACTAAGGCTGATAATGAACGATAATACTTAGAACAAGAACAACACATATAAGATTCGCCAGCGGCGCGCAGAAGTAGTCAACTGATAGAAATGAGTCAAGTAAATTCCCCAATGAATTTCCAACTGCAGAATATCTACCAATCGCACCATGCTGTCAGATGTGGCACAAGGCCGAATTTAATGTGAGATATCAGAGGCAGTAGATTCGGACAAAATTCCCCCGTAGACATCGTATAAAACGGGGTCAGGGAGCTGTTTCCTTAGACGAGATTCTCTCCTTCGATGTAACCTCTTATGCTGGGCTGCACAAACTCTCTGCCTCCGGGTAGAGAGTTTGTGCAGCCCAGCATAAGACGAATCTCCAACTGCAGGATATTTACCAACTGCCCCACACGGTCAGACGTGGTACAAGGCCGAATTTAATGTGGGATACTGAGTTCGTATGCTCGGCCAAAAAGCTCCGTAGACCACGTATAAAACGAGGTTGGATTGCTATTTCCCGAGACGAGACTCTGACCTTCGACATAGCCTCGTCTGTGGATCCTCTCTACAGAGAGTTTGACCAACACAGCTGAAGATTAATCTCCAACTGCAGGATATCTACCAACCGCCCCACGCGGTCAGATGTAGCACAAGACCGAATTTCATGTGGGGTATGGCCCAAATCCCCCGTAGACTCCGTATAAAACCGGTTCGGGTAGGTGTTTCCCGAGACGAGACTCTGCCCTCCGACTTCGACTCGTCTGAAGGCAGAGACTTTTATCGGCACAGCTGGAGACGACTCTCCAACTGCAGACCAACATACAGAACTTAACTTGTATTTATGTGAATGGGTTCGTAGGTATGCTACAACAAGCAGCAACGTGTTGAAATGCATTTAACAAACATTTAATGCCATTTTGTTTTTCTACCATTTCTGGTTAGCTTCCTTATAATAGGATGCTGTTTTGCAAAGAATTCCCTAGATACAATTGTTAACAAGTCACAGCACATTAGATCCACAATGTCGTGTTCTGTTCTCGTGGCAATAGGTTAATAGAGTCTTCATTGACCAGTGACTGCTACGTAGTACGCGATTATTTGCAGCCATTAATGGACATCGTGTAACCCAGCAATGATGGGTTACCCTATCCTCAATGCGCCGTGTCGTCAGTTCCTAGCTGCCCGGAATTCATTTGAAGACCAACCTGGAGGTTTCCGACGAACGGTCTTGGCTAGTACATTCGCCTGATATGAGTTCAATCGGGCATTAAGAACACGTAGAAAATCTATTTTGCATTGAAATTGTACTTGTGTACCTTCGAGACGAACAAAACGAATAATTCCGTTGTGTTACTTTTTTTTCGTATGTTTCTCGACATAGTACTTCGTATGCCCATTTCAAGAATTTGTTTTTGCATACTAACCACAGATTCTCGGATTTAAATCCTTTCTCCAGTACAGAGAGTTCCTGCGTATTCGTGCCAACACAGCAGACAATGGCCGTAGGAAAACTAATCGACAGTCAACAATAGTGTCTGGATAAAAATCTTATGGAATCACGGATGACGGAATATATTTAAAAGCCAACCAAATTTCATCATACACCCCGATAAGAGATTCATATTGCTGCACACCACAGCAAATGACCCAATTTGAGAAACAAAATAGAAATCGATTACACCTGTCAATCCAGTGGGTTTAAAACTGACCGTATGGTGAGAGAAACGAAACTAAAGTGGCTGTTTCAATTAATTTGCACAGGGGTGTATATCAGAAAGCTGTGGACACTTATCAAGACGGCATGACATCTCGGCATTGGCAGTCAAAATTGGCGTTACATTTGTTGCCTTAGTTAGATTTCTAATAGTGATTCTCTAGGGACATGAGGTCTGCATAATTAGTAAATCCTTTCCTTCAACTTTCGTAGACTGCACTTGGGAGTTTGGGGCCACAACACTCAACAACGTTAGGCGTTCCTACACTGATTCCCATTTCAAGTAGTTTTTTTTTTTTTACGGGATGAAGTTGCTAAACGGTTTTGAATTAAGGGTCGTTCTTCTCCTAGGCTGGTTGACAACCAAGACAAAATTGTTGACCATGTTCCTGAATATAGAATACAGCGCAGTACGTAATCTGTTCTATGAAACAACGTTTTTCACGAGTCAGACACTCGAATCTGACTATATCGCACACCAGCAGAGCTGTTCCGGGAATTCTTCAGTCTTCGATATCAAAAAGCTGGCAGACCATTCAGGAAAAACATGTCCGCAGAAATATTTTGAGCCTGCTGATTGGTTATTTCTATTGTGAATGAGTCAGCTAATTTTAGTAGCTCACTATGCCAGGGTACCCAAAAATTCAACAGCCTGCACTGCTCTGCTATTTCACCCATAAAACAGACTTACACTTGAAAGTATTTGCGCGTAAGTAAATTTAACAAACCCGACTTTCGAACTCGGATTTTCAATCGTTCTTACATCAGTTTGTCCGGTGATACCATTTCATACCGGAAAATGGTTTAGCTTGTGCTTTATATATAGGATGATCACAATTACACTGATATTCGTTTCACGTTCAAAGAATTAAGCAAATATAGACAAAAATAATGGCTATATAAAAGAAACTGTATATTTCTGAGATCAGGTATTATGTACACTATTTACATTATTTGGACTATTGTCCTCAACTTTATCGCCATATTTATCACAACGTTTCGGCCTTTCAGTATCTGTGTATATTTCTGAGATCAGGTATTATGTACACTATTTACATTATTCGGACTATTGTCCTCATCTTTGTCGCCATATTTATTACAACGTTTCGACTGTCTATATTTCTGAGATGAGGTATTATGTACATTATTTACATTATTCGTACCTCATCTTTGTCGCCATATTATTTTCGCCTTTCAGTATCTGTCTATATTTCTGATATGAGGTATTATATACACTATTTACATTATTCGGACTATTATCCTCATCTTTATCGCCATATTTATTACAACGTTTCAGTATCTGTCTATATTTCTGAGATGA
>CAHIKZ030002933.1:4160000-4172500 GCA_903632075.3 Acanthosepion pharaonis | reverse complement strand
CATGTTTCTGGTCTGGTCTCGCAACCGTCTTCAGGTGAAAGTGGAGATTTTTACATATTATTAAAAAATAATTTTTCTTCATGTTCAATGTGGAATATTCTCGATATGAGACATTCTGTTTGTGTGTTGGCAATCCGAATTTTCTTTCTATTTCAAAAGTAACTACCTATATATATATATATATATATATATATATATATATATATATATATATATATATATATATATATATATATATATATATATATATATATGGATATGGAGGAAGCACGGTGGAGTAATGGATAGCGGCATGGAGTTCGAATTCCAGTCGAATCCATTACATTTACTTACGTGCTAATATCCTTGGGAAAGGTATGAATCTTCTTCTCCCTTCAGCTATGGCTAAAATAGCAGGACAGACTGGGTTCTATAGCCTTGGATGGCAACTGGTCTAGGAGAAGGGCAACTCTGAATTCAAAACCTGCGGAGGGTCGTTTGGGAACCTTGTGGCATTCGGTGTACTAGGTCTCTGTATTCGTCCCTTCAAAAAGTGTGGATGGTCCTGCACGAAACCTTCACCACTATAATCAAATCTCATGTGTTGTTGTCGGGCTGTCGGTTTCCTGTGAACTAATCTGTTTGACCCTCATACGTCGAATTCTAAAGGAGAGTCGACTATATATATATATATATATATATATATATATATATATATATATATTTTACTAAATTATTACTAAATGAGGGGATTGGGTGTTCCATACACATACATATGTCTCATATCGAGAATATTTAACATTGAACATAAGGAAAAAATTAATTATTTTTAATAATATGTGGAAATCTCCGCTTTTACCTGAAGACGGTCACGAGACCAGAAACACGTGTCGTAAAATTATGTAAAACAAAGCATAATATTTTTTTCTAAATAAATCCACATTACAACCAAAAACGTTTGCGGCACCTCTCTTCTCTTCTTTTTAATATACATACTTTTCTCTCGTTGGAACCACTACAACATATTTCTTATATATATATATATATATAGATAGATAGATAGATAGATAGATATTTAACCAATATACATCTCCATTCCGAGAAGTACTGCTTTCTTGAACAGACTTTCAAGAGGATGTTTCCTCACTCATTACAATTAAAATTTTACTCTAGTCTAGCGTTAATCAATATCGTTCCTACATATCCTCAAAATCTGTAATTACTTCCTCCTCTTACGCCCCTAAAACAAGCTTATTAAGTAACACTCTAGCTTGAGTGGCTCTTGGGCTAACATTTAGTAAAAAAGAAATTTTCAAACTTTTTTGTGCATGTTAGGAAAAAAACTGATTACATATTTGCAAAATATAATTATTTGACAAACAGGGTGGGGGAAAAGCGTGGCGAAGTTGAATTCGAAATCAATTTCGAGCGATAAGAGTTTTGATAAGAATGATTGATGAAGAAGAAACAGTGATATTGATCAGCCGATTTAGCAGATGATAATTGGGTTCTCGGGGTTCGATCAGATAATAATGATTGACGATAATCAAATATTGACTGATGACTAAATTGCAAGGAAAATAAAATGAATTTGTATGTGGCTGAATTTCTTTCTTTCTCAAAGTATCTTCTTCCTCCTATCGCTCTTTCTCTATATTCCTCCCCCATATATATATATATATATATATATATATATATATATATATATATATATATTTGTGTGTGTGTGCGACAAAATACTGCAATTAAGCTTTTTATTTAATTTTTCTGCCCGTCAAACAAATGTTTTCTTTCCTGAATGTGTTAATTCTGTTCGGAAAATAAAACATCCTTATAACTCGTGAAGCATACATAGAACCCATGCGCCCAATTAAAAAGCAAAAATAAAGTCATTCTGGAAAGAGGCTAAAAGAATAGCCGGAAGCGCTCGGAATTATAGAACATTTGGACAGTTCGTACACACTCTGTACCCAAAAAAGAAAACACTTGCTCGAACACAAGAAAAATTAAATAAAAAGCTTAATCGTAGTATCTTGTCTAATGTCTTTAATGAAATATGTATAAATGAAGGATTGCTGCTTAATCAAACATGTATAAAAGAAGGATTGCTCTCTCTCTCTCTCTATATATATATATATATATACATACATACATATATATATATATATATATATATATATATATATATATATATATATATATATATAAAAGACATTTTATATGTTTATACAGTCTTAAGTAAAATGCTCTGTTTATGATAAACAGTATTAAATTTACCGGACTTTGTCCATTTAATAATGTGTGACGTCATTTGTTTACATTTGGATACGCTTTTGAGCAGATATGAATGTACGTGAGAGATTCATGGAAGATTGAAGTTTAAAGGCAGTAAATTCAGTCTTGCTCACCGAACGCTCTTCTGTGGCGAAATTGGTTAAATGCACCTCAGGCTATAAAACGGTTCCGCATAGGATACAGGTTCGATTCCTCTCAGAGGACGAATATTTTCTATGAAAATTTCTCGGATATTCAGGCCAGTAAACGTTGTTTAATACAGTTTATTATAAACAGAGCATTTACTTAAATATTTGTATATATAAAAAGAATGTTTAACATAAAAAAAATCTCTTAAAATAATTGTCATAATATATATATGCAATATCTGAATTATATATATATATATATGGAATTTATCTCTTCTCTCTCTCTCTCTCTCTCTCTATATATATATATATATATATATGGCTGTCTCTGCGTATGTGTGTAAATATATTTAGATTACCCATATACTAACCATAAGTTAAATAATTTAGTTAAAGTCTAAAAGGTACTTATTAACTTGGTAATCACTGCTCTTAAGCAAGAAATTTTATATACATACATATGCCTGTATACGTGTGAATATGCGTATATATATATACATATATATATATATATATATATATATATATATATATCACTTGAAATATTTATTAGCAGGATAATTCCAAGGAGGATATATATCCAGAGAGGAGAGAGCGGAATGTAAGAACAAAGCAATATAATAATAAATACAGAAACCTTAAAAATCCATCAGATCAGGTGATAATTTATTTCGTTGACCTCTCGTCCATCTCTTCAGACAAGTTTTCCATTAATAAATGGAGTTCAATTTATTCAGACACATATTTATATATATTTAGAGATAGAGGGAGGAGAAAAGAATAGATAGATAGATATGAACACACACACACACACACACACATATATATATATATATATATATATATATATATATATATATATAGATAGATAGATAGATAGATAGATAGATAGATAGATAGTTAGATAGATAGATACATACACCTAGTGAGACAAACAAACCTACCTAGGTTTCACCTAAACGGATCGTCAGGGAAATTCGGAGCCGGCTTTCCCTGACGATCCGTTTAGGTGAAACCTGTGTAGGTTTGTCTGGCTCACTAGGTTTATCTAGGTCTGCTCTACGGTCGTGAGCTGTTTTGTTATTAGCTGTTTTTTTTCTTTGCGCTTTTAACCTGTTAGTTTTTTTTTCGACAGTTTACTCGTATTTTCCCTCGAGATTGATTTGGGTTTTTTCTTTGCGCTTTAATCTATCCTGTATATATATATATATATATATATATATAAAAAGTGAACATTTTCGACAACACTTTCATGTTTTAATGCCAGACGCAATCATCAGGTATATATATATATATATATATATATATATATATATATACCTACATTATTACACATATATATTTATGCTACACCACACACTTATATATATATATACCTTGATTTGATTATTGAAAAAAAAGGAAAGTCAAAAATTGAGCGATATGAAAAATTATTTTAAATATACATAGATATATATATATCCATCAGGTCAGGAGGATATAAATCCAAAGATAAATTTAATTTACAGAAACCTTAAAAATCCATCAGGTCAGGTGATAATTTATTTCGTGGACCTCACATCCATCTCTTCAGACGAGTTCTACATTAATAAATGGAGTTCAATTTATTCAGACACAAGGAAAAGAAAAAAAAAAGAAAGAGAGAGAAAAGAAAAAAGGAAAAGGTTTTAATATTAAAAGGGGAAAGGAAAAAAAGAAAGGAGAAAAACAGAGATTTCAGTATGAGTTTTATTTGGGGGAAGAGAAAGAGAGATAGACATGGAGAGGGAAAAGAGAAAGACAGTGAGAGAGGGAAAGAAATGAATGAAGAAAGTCGACAGAATGGCCCAGAAAAGATTTCTTTCTTCCGGAATTAGACAAGTTAAAAAAAAACAGGTGCGGGAAGGAATTGATCATATTCAAAATAGATACATTTTAAAAATTATACCTGCTAATCATCACGTTAAATTCACACACACACACACACACACACACACACACACACACACACACACATTTATATATATATATATATATATATATATATATATATATATATATATATATATATATATTAAAGACGACTGACAAGGTACGGCCAGTAAACTTTTTATCAATTTTTCTTTCATTCTTATAAGTATTTCGTTTTCTGTACCGAAAGTGTGTAAAACTGTCCAAGTGTTCCATATATTCGAGCGCTTTCGGCTATTCTGTTAGAAGGTTTTTATTGTTTTATAACTGAATATATAGACTTTTATATATGTGATTTTTTTCTAAGCATCGCTGAAATATGTCACACGACCAAAAGTATATGGAACTCAGTGGTTATTCAGTTGTCATTGATCTAGCTAGGCTTAACCCTTACACCATTTTGGGTTGCCTAGATTTTCATATACGCGTATCTATAGTGATGGGATTTTCTTTTATTTTCCAAACACGACTAAGACGTTGGGACCATGTTCACAGTTGATATTATTGAGTGTTCGTTTTTTCTTTCTTTTTATTATTAATACTTCCATTACTTTTAGCCGTTTTCTTTTTTCACGTAGATGAGTCCTATATTCACTAGTGAGTTTAAATTTGTCCTCATTGAGCAATAGTTTGCTGGATGTAACGTGAGTGTTCTTGATAAGCATGTAATTATTCGTGATTTAGTTTTGATTAGGAAAGCTGTCCGTTAAGAGTCATGTAAATTTATAAATAATGTTGGCGCTGTTTTTATATGCAAAAAAGAAAATATTTGTACAAATGCAAGAAATATAGATTTAAAAAAAGGTTAATATCAGTGCCTTTTGAGTCGTCTTTAATTAAACTTGTATAAAAAAAGTATTTCTACCAAAATTACGCATGCACACACACACGTGCATTTATATATATATATATATATATATATATATATATATATATATATATATATATATATTATAATTTATTTTTTTAAAATGATTCCTTCGCTACATAAGAGTTCTCATGTAGCGAAGGAATCATTTTTTTAATAATTATAATTTGAGCTCTACTTTTGTACTGAGCGCTGTTTTTTTTAAATAAAGACAAAAATACTCCGGACTATTTACCTAACGTGTTCTTTCCTATTTTGCTATATATTTGCACAGACACAGACACACACACACACACACACACACACACATATATATATATATATATATATATATATATATATATATATAGAGAGAGAGAGAGAGAGAGGAGGCACGGTGGAGTAATGGATAACGGCTTGGATTGAGTCGAATCCATTACATTCACTTACGTGCTAATACCCTTGGGAAAGGTATGAATCCTCTTCTTCTCCCTCCAGCTATGGGTAAAATAGCAGGACAGACTGGGTTCTATAGCCTTGGATGGCAACTGGTCTAGGAGAAGGACAACTCTGAATTCAAAACCTGAGGAGGGTCGTTTGGGGACCTTGTGGCACTTAGTGCACCAGGTCTCTGTATTCGTCCCATCAAAAAATGTGGATGGTCCTGCACGAGGCCTTCACCACTATAATCAAATCTCATGTGTTGTTGTCGGGCTGTTGGTTTCCTGAGAACTGGTCTGTTTGACCCTGATATGTCGAATCTCGACAGGAGAGTCGATTACATATATTAATGCACCTTTAACTGACATTATTTCTTATTACTACATACGTTAGTTTTAGTGTGAAATACATATTTATATTATTATATTATTCATTATATTAATTTGGGTTGGATATTATTATTATTATTATTAGTTGAAAATGATGATGATTGTATTGTGTGATGAAGATTGACGTTATTAGACAAGTTGCTAAAACTCTTTTACTTCCAATCACCCTCATTATTTCCTTACTCGGTATATTAATTTGTTCAACCCTTTTAAGGAAACATTATTTCTAGGACATTCGATTTATTGATTTCTGCTGTTGGCTCATCTTTTATGTCTTCCTTCTTTCCTTTCTTTTCCTTCTCCCTCACTCTTTCTCTTTCTCTGTGTAACTTGTATTGACCTTTCTTTTGGATTAATATCTTCCTTGGAATTATTCATACCAATTGCATTATTATATATATTATATATATATATATATATATATATATATATATATATATATTTATTTGGATAGATGTGAGTTTGTGAGCCTGGGTTTCACGCTTTAGCGATCGTCAGACAAACAAGTCCCAGGGTCACAAACTCACATCTATCCAACCAAATATGTTAGCTCTATCTCTGATATTGAGCGCTTTCTAATAAGTACCGCGCATATAATATATAAATAATTATACATACTTATATTTATTTATATTTGTATACACTTTTCACATATATATATATATATATATATATATATATATATATATATATATAGGTATATATTTTTATATATCATAAAAAGTATTGTCTGGCAAAGTGAAAAAAAGTTTACTTCTAAGGCGTTTCGTCCTTCAGGATATCATCGGACTAATTTTGTTACGCTGGTAGGAGCTCTCTTTGGCTTAATATTTTCCTTGGTTTTATCCATACATTGGCATTATATATATATATATATGAGGTATATATTTTTTATCCATACATTGGCATTATATATATATATATATATGAGGTATATATTTTTATGTATCAAAACAGTATTTTATGAGAAAGTGAAAAAAAAGTTTACTTCTCATGCGTTTCGTCCTTCAGGACTAGACCGGACTAATCTTGTTACGCTGGCAGGACTACACATGCGCGCGGTAGAGGGGTGCTGGGAATTTTAGAACTTTCGTTTTTTCAGCCGAATTCATTTAGTGTCTTTTTCTGGAAAATGATGGAAGCACACACACACACACACACACACACACACACACACACATACATATATATATATATATATATATATATATATATATATATATATAGTGTGTGTGTGTGTGTGTGTGTGTGTAGGATTAATACAAATATAAAATTTGTCACTTAGCTTATTGATGTTCAACATTTCCTCCAAAGTTTTGTAGTTTTTGTTATCATTCGGTCGACGCGTCAGGATGTTTATATATATATATATATATATATATATATATATATATATATATATATATATATGTGTGTGGGGGGGTGATAACTGAAACCCATTAAACATGGTACGTGGAACTAGAACAGTCTAGCCCAGTGAGCGAAATAAAGGGTTCAGTTTGACATTCCAACTGAAGAAGGCCGGAGCGTACAACGGCCGAAACGTTGTAATAAATATGGCGACAAAGATGAGGAATGTAAATAATGTAATAAATAGTCCGAATAATGTAAATAATGTACATAATACCTCATCTCAGAAATATAGACAGATTCTAATATTTTCATTCATTCATTTTTCTTTCTTCCGATTCCTTCTTTCTTTCATTTCTTTATTTCTTTTGTTCTTCCTTTCTTATTTTTTCTTTATTTCATTTTTTATTTCTATCATTTCTTGCCCATTTCTTTCTTTCCTCCCCCCCGCTTTTGTGCTTTCTACTACTCAGTCATTCATTTAGTATTTCATTCTCTCTTCTTTGTTCATTCTCTTTTATTTCTTTATTCAGTTTTTCTTTCATTCATTCATTTTTCTTTCCTCCTAGCTTTCCTTCATTTCTTTCTTTCCTTTCTTTCGTTCTTTCTTTTCTTTCCTTCTTTCTTTCCTTTCTTTCTTTTCTTTCTTTCCGTCTTTCTTGTCTTTCTTTCTTTCTTTCTTTCCTTTCTTGCCTTTCTTTCTTTCTTTCCTTTCTTTCTTTCTTTTCTTTCTTTCCTTCTTTCTTGTCTTTCTTTCTTTCTTTCCTTTCTTGCCTTTCTTTCTTTCTTTCCTTTCTTTCCTTTCTTTCTTTCCTTTCTTTCTTTCTTTCTTTTCTTTCTTTCTTTTCTTTCTTTCCTTCTTTCTTTCTTTCTTTCTTTGTTTTTACTTCTTTTCTTTCAGTCTCTCATTTATTCTATATTTCTTCAATTTATTCATGATTTTATTAACTTATTCCCTACGTATTTTTAATTCCTTTTCTCTTGCATTCTTTCTGCGTTCGTTCATTCTTTATTTCTTTTTGTTCTTCCTTTGTTTCATTCATTCTCGTTTTTTTTCTTTCTTTCTTTCTTCTTGTTTTCGATAGTAACAATTACTTTTTGACTTAATCACTTTTTCTTTAGCAAGACATTAACCTCAAACAAAATGCACCCACCTTTATATTTGGGAGCCATAAAAGAAAAAAAAAAAAAAAAAAAAAAATACAACCTCCCGGCTAAGATAAAACCATAATGGCTTCCTCGAGACTTGTAGTCAGTTCCGAGAAAAATAAAAATAATATACTGTTTTGGTAATAAATTTTGTTTTTAAGTCTATGAACATGTTGTTTTACTACAGATAAATGAATTAGATAAAACCTATCACGAGACTTATAAAAAAATGTATATTATTATTCTCTGTAATTTTCTTTTTCCCGATAAATTTATTATTTCTTGTCAGACACGTTTTTATGTACGCCATAAAATTATGTCCGACAAGGTGACAGTGATTATTTTCTACTAATATACACTATCTACGTCTATATTTCTATTAATTTGGCTGTGGGGGTCTGTGATGGTGAAGTTTATCCCTGTTGTGATAGGGGCGTTGGATTTGATAAAGAAGGGTACTGAAAATCATGTGAGTAAAATTCCTGGAAAGGATCAACGTCCCAGAACTACAAAACATTACTTTATGCGAAACTGCATATATCATCCGCAAAATCCTCTCCATCTAAACGTAATGTTCCAAATATGCAAAGATAACTCTCCTAGGGGACATGGTAATTAAGCACTTAAAATTACTCTCTAGCAAAATGATACCACATACAAGCACACACACACACACACACACACACACACACACACACACACACACACACACAATAATAATAATATTAGGTTGGTGTAAAAATAATGACGTAATAATGTCATTTTTTGACGTTAAAAAATACGTCAAAAAACGACATTATTACGTCATTATTTTTGCACCAACCTAATAATAATAATAATAATAATAATGACCTTGAAATCGAAATCTCAAAAATGTGACACATGCGAGCATCAACAATCCCTGTTGTAGTGAGAGCCCTAGGATTGGTTGAAAGATTCCAGTTTACTCATTGAAGGGATTCCTGGCAGCCCATGCCTTAAAGAAATACGAAAGTTTTTTCTCTCAAGTACAGCCCACACCTTACGAAGGTCTTCATCTATGTAAAATGTGTGTGTGTTATTTTCTTCTTTTTTAATTGGACAGTGAAAAATTTCATGATGCCATTTCTAACCTTAGGTCTCTGGGCGGGACCCGGAAAGAAATGAGTACACACCAGAAATCAAAGGAAATAATAATAATAATAATAATAATAATAATAATAATAATAATAATAAGGACCTTAAAATCGAAATCTCAAAAATGTGGCACATGAAAACATCAACAATCCCTGTTGTAGTTTGAACCCGCGGATTGATTGGAAAGGATTCCAATTGATATATTGAAGGGATTACTGGTACACCATGTCTAAAAGAAATACACATAATTGTATTCGCAAGTACAGGTTAAACATTACGAAGGGCTTTATCTATGCAAAATATATGTTATCTTAGGTTATTTATTGTTTTTACAAAAATGTTGAATGGAAAATATCATGAAACCATTTCTGACCTTAAGTCTCTCTGGTTGGGACCCAGAAGGAAGTGAGTATACAGCACAAAACAAAGGAAATAATAATAATAATAATAATAATTACCCACAGACAGAACAATCTAAGCTAATCGCTCAGACATCGTTATTAGAGACAGCAAATAAAACAAGTGCCTCCTTATTGATATGACTGTCCCAGCAGACTGCAATGTATCTTTGGAGATCTTCAAAAAGCTGTCAAAATACAAGGGCCTTAAAATCGAAATCTCAAAAATGTGGAACATGGGAACATCAACGATTCCAGTTGTAGTTGGAGCACTCGGATTGTTTGGAAAGAATTCCACAAGACTCATTGAACGGATTCCTGGAAGTCCATGCCTAAAAGAAATACAAAAAATTGTACTGACAAGGACAGCCCCCGCCTTACGAAGGACTTCATCTATGTAAAATATGTGCGAATTTTTACTTCAAAACTGCTCAGTGGAAAATGTCATGATGCCATTTCTGACTTCAGGTCTGTGGACGGGTCCCGGAAAGAAATGAGTATACACCAGAAACTAAAGTCTATCTCGGTTCAACCATTATACCATCCGGGAAGGCTGCTGCAGAGGTTGAACGCCGTATAGGAGCAAGGTACGCATTCGTGCGTCTCAAGCGGTCACTATGGGGGCGACGGGAGATTTCTCCGGTTACGAAGGGGCGCATCTATCAGGCTATTGTTCGGACTATCCTTCTCTATGGCTGCGAAACGTGGCCACTTAGAGCGGTTGACTAACGAAGGTTTGAAGTGTTCGACAACGATTGCCTTCGCTGCATTCTACGATGCCGCCCGATCGATTGTGTGCCCACAGCCACTCTACGTCGTCGCCTGAGTCTCCGTCCTCTTCCACCCGTCCTGCTCCAGCGTCGTCTCCGATGGTTCGAGCACGCAGCTCGACGCCTGGAGGGAGATCTCATCCGCGATGTACTTCTCCCTCCTTCTCTTCCTGGCTGGCGAAAACGTGTCGGTGGGCAGCTGAGGACGTGGGCTAGCACAATCAAGGATGACCTAGCAGTACACAAGTAGTTGGTCTTCGACGATGGAATCGCGATTGGCTCGCCATTTCGTGTGACCTGGCTCAGGATCTGCAAGCGTGGGCAGCGATGGTCCGTGATGCTGTACTTGCTCGGGATGAAGCTGGTTAAACCCGACCAGGGTGAAAACCGATACAAGTCAAGTCAAAAAGAAACCAAGGGAAATAAAACCATAATAATGATCATGTACTCCCGAATTTCAGCGTTCAGATGGATTAAGAAACCCAAATTAATCTACCAGACAGGATTATGGAAAATCACATTGAAAGCACATGTATTCTGCTGTATACTGAAGCCTCAGGTGCGAAAGATTCATCTTTGGAAACTTTTGCAAAGCGAAATAAACAAAAGTAGCAAGAGATTAAAAAAAAAAATCAGAAAAATATGGCATATCAAGAAAAGAACATTACTTGTTGGTTTTGTTTTACAGTATATCAACATCAAAGGGTTATTTATTTTCAACATTTTCATTCAAGAATGTATTGTTGATAATAATTTTTTACAAAAAGCTGGTATTAAAACATATTTTTACACATTCATATTTTTGGATCCCTTTTGGGGTTAACTATTTGCCCATAGATTGCTATCACCTCGGGTCTTGGACCTGGGATATTTTTCATTCAAAAATGTATTAGTTGATAACCCAATTTTTAGTTGATCATCTTATCCAGGACACGGATGTAGTTTATCGTCATACCCAGGACGCGGATGTAGTTTATCGCCATACCCAGGACGCGGATGTAGTTTATCGTCATACCCAGGACGCCGGACGTAGTTTATCGTCATACTCAGGACGCCGGATGTAGTTTATCGTCATACCCAGGACTCCGGATGTATTTTATCGTCTTAATCAGGAGGCCGGATTTAGTTTATCGTCATACCCAGGACGCGGATGTAGTTTATCGTCTTACCCTGGATGCGTACGTAGCTGTTCATCTTACCCAAGATCCAGATGTAGTTTATCGTCATACCCAGGACGGTACTTGTTGTTATTGAGACTCTAGTTATGATATCAAAATGGCGCAAAGAAATATGTGTATACAATGTCTGGCAGTCATAAAATATTTGAATTGAAAAAAAAAATCATACTCATGGACATCTTGCTTAAGATTCTCTCCACGTAGTGACCCCCCCCCCACAATTACGCCATTTATCTTCAGTCTGCTGTCGTTAGCTCGTCATTTATTTGCAGCTTCAGAAGTAAAAAATTGTTTCCTCTTGAAGTCACTGGTTCAGAGTTTGGGCAACTTGCACTACACAAAGCAAACGGAAAAATCAGCAACAGCGATAATAATAATAAGAAGAAGAAAAAATAATAATTATAAATTATTAATGATAATAATAAATCTTAATAATAATAAATAATAATAATAAATAATAAATAAATAATAAATTGTAATAAGTGAATAATAATAAATAATAATAAACGT
>CAHIKZ030002933.1:4105000-4155000 GCA_903632075.3 Acanthosepion pharaonis | reverse complement strand
AGCGAATGTTGGACGGTCTCCTCAAAGATGCAGAAGAGACTGGAGGCGACGGGGATGTGGTTCTACAGAAGGATGCTAAGGATATCATAAACCGAGCGTGTGAGCAACGATGAGGGATGAAGGAACGATCTGAAAAGTGTTCTGACAGAGGACCGTCAGTGCGACGCTGAGATCCGAAAACGTAGTGGGATGGCCAAAGACGCATTCCAAAAGCTAGGCAGAGTATTAGAAGACAGGAGGATTTCATTGGTAACAAAGAAAAGAGTACTGAACTGCTACGTGATATCTGTTCTCCTTTACGGCAAGCGAATGTTGGACGGTCTCCTCAAAGATGAAGAAGATTCGACGCAACGGAGGTATGGTACTACAGAAGGATGCTAAGGATATTATGGACTGAGCGTGTGAGCAACGATGAGGTTTTGGAGAAGATGCAAGCAAGGAGGAAGCTTATACTTAACATCAGGTAGAGGCAGCTGAAATTTCTGGGACACGTAATGAGAAAGGAGGGTTTGGTGAATCTGATACTCACAAGTCGAAAAGAGGGAAACAGAGACAAGAAAAGCAATGCGCGATATACCTAGCGGATGACAGAAAGTTGTGTGGGGTGGCAGAGGGAGGAAACTCATTGAGAACTGCAATAGATAGGGAGCGTCATGATTGTCCAAGTCTTGAAGGGACACGGTACATAAAAAGAAATAAAAGAATTATTTTAGGCCCGTCCTATTTAAACAGACTCGACCACATGTGAAATACACTTTCAGGGGAATGAAGATCAACATCCGTACGAACATCCCGCTTGATTTTTTTTGCGCAAGAACCACATTTTCTCCGTCATTTTGCATGATGCTGCCCTTCTTTAGTGGCTTCTCGGTGCAATCTTTATACCTCAACTAGCAGCATGGCCCGGCGTTGCCCGTGCTTGATTAAAAAATCGTACGACTCATACAGCAATCGCTATCACTTGACTTAAAATATTTTTGCCCTTCCTTGCCTTTAAACGAGTGCCCTTTGCCGTGCTGATGTTGCTACATGCCTTACTTCTTGCCTATCTCACACTGCGAATTTTTTCTAAGCTCTATACTAAACATTAAATCTGTTACGAAAAAAGAACTAAACAAAATGAACACAAAACGATCAGTTTTAAAAAAGGACTCGTAACTGGAAAAACCGAATGAAAAAAAATAATGTTAACAACAAATACTTTTTTCACATCAACCCAGTTCTGCGGAATCAGAATCAACGTTGAGTTTAAGCAAGCGAATGAGCCAATTGGTGTAAAGTGCCATGCAGATTTAATTTTTTTTCACTTGTGACGAATGCAGCTATCGATTTTTTTTTTTTGCATGCTAGCATGCTAGTTAACATTCGTGTCAGTCAGCTGTTGGCTCTCACGCTGGCCAATAGAATCTTCATGCCTATTCGTGGCAGCCAGCTATAGGCGCTCATTCTGGCCAGTAGAAAATGGCCTCAAACTACATAAAAACTGCCGTAGAAGCATGAAAAAAATCGATTATTTCCACTATCGATGGGAGTTGGGAAATGCAAAGTCGGTCTTGGCCTTCCCGCTACTTGGAGTATGTGCATGTAAATTTTGGTGCAAATCCGTCGAAAATTGAGGCCATGCATTCGTTGCACACGCACACACACACACACACACACACACACATCCTGCCTTTTATAGATAGAGATTTCGTCTTCTGCGTTGTTAATATTTCTCCTGCCTATTCACCGTAGTGAATTGCTTAGGGAAAAAATGGTCTATCATCCTGACTGCATGACCACTTCAACGCAACCCACGATGAAGTACATAGAATTCTATACTGGTAGACTGACTGCGTTCAAAAACACCAACATCACTCACGTATATTTGTCACTGGATATCCAACATAGGAGGAGATACTGTTTCGTGAAATATGCAAATATTACAAATTTGATAACATGTAAGTATGATAAAAAAATCTTATCTACCACGAAAGTCTTACTTTTTATTAATCTAGAGTCGGACAGCGACTATATTATCCAGTTAAAAAAAAATTGTAACCACTGAACAGACCCGTAATTTTGACCTATCAGTTCTCTGACAAGCGTGATACACGCTTGTGCAAATTATAGCAAGGGAGATAACTGGAATTTCTCTGGGTTACAACTTCCTCGGATGATATTTTCTTCTGAAAATCGAGTCAGTATAATTGAAAGGATTGAGTTTTTCAGGATTAGACAGTGGTGCGGGTGGTAATTATAAGTCCACAGCTGAAAGAAAAGCAAAGATGTTCGATATATGACTGAGGAGGCAGATTTTTTTTCCCGCAGAAGTTTGCCATTTCTTTCTGCGGTAGACCAGTTGTCACCCAAGGCTACAGAACCCGGTCTGTCCTGCTATTTACCCATAGCTGTGGGTTAGAAGAAGAGGATTCTTACCTTTCTCAAGGGTCAGTCAATTATGTGCCATGCGTGATACACGCGTAGGCGATCATCTATCTTTCGATACTTGACTGACGATGCAGATTTTTTTTCCCGTAGTAGGTTGACCAGTTGCCATCCAAGGCTACAGAACCCGCTCTGTCCAGCTATTTACCCATAGCTGAGGAGGGGATCCATACCTTTCTCAAAGGTCAGTCACTCATGTGCCATTGTATTATTCAATACATGACTGACGAGGAAGATTTTTCTGCGTTAGAAAATATTGATCAGTTCCGAGGCAATATTTACCCATAGTTCAGGATGGGGAAGAAGAAGAAGATTCATGCATTTCCCAAGTGTATTAGCACGTAAGTGAACGTACTGGAAATCGAACTCGGTATTCAGATTTCTCAATCCGCCTCGCTATCCATTAGTCCACCGTGCCTTCTTTGTCTTTTGCGTATAATATTCTTATTTGAGGAAATAAGAAATCCACATTAGTCATGTTTAATCTGGAAACTTTCTTCATAACGAGCACGATTGGGGGCACTCCGAGTAATGCAATAATTAGCAAGCCTCTCTCGTTAAACTAATTACGACAGAATAGGAAGTTCGATCTTTACTGGGAGCTCCATACTTTCGGTATTACGCCACACCTCAGCTACTCTTAGAAAATCAGCATAACGTGCGCCATTTTTGAGATCATATAAATTATAGCAAGAGAGATAACTGGAATTTCTGTGGGTCGCAATTACCTCGGATGATACATTCTTCTGAAAATCGAGTCAGTATAATTAAAAGGATTGAGTTTTTCAGGATCAGAAATAGGTGCGGGGGGTAATTATAATTGCACAGCTGAAGGAAAAGCAAAGATGTCGAAAATATAGAATATATTAAATAAGGCGTAAGTTGGCAGATAATGACGACTAAATATGAGAACTCAAAGATAAGCGCGGCATCAAATATCAGGCAGCGTGTTATCAGGGAGTGTTAGGGGTAGATTTTATGCAAGATATCATTTACGAAAGTAATAGATAGATAGATAGATAGATAGATAGATAGATAGATAGATAGATAGATATGAATAAAATGACACACACATATATATATATATATATTATAAATTAACTGATTTAAAAATTTAATATGGTTCCTTCGCTACACAGGAATTACCATGTTTCAAAAACCAAAGCTAAAAACTTCATTATAATAATAATTCTATGGAGATAGTTGTCAACACCTCATATAACCACCCACCACAGTATTAAAATTATTTTCTACGATATTGTAAACTAAAAGTAAATAATATTTGTTTCAGTGCTCATCAATAAAACTTTTAATCAGCTAATCTTCATCACATAAAGAGTCAGAAGACTATATTTTATTTTGAAAGATTTTTTTTAAAAACGAGAATTACGTTGTGAGAAATGTAAATATGGCTAAAATCAGACATTTTTAGCGATTAAGAAAAAAACTCATACCAATAAATTTTGATTTGTTTTGAAATACAGCAAAGTGTTTTGGTGACTGTATTAAATTTAATCTATTACCTTGAAAATTAAATTAGAATAAAGTTTTCAGGAAAGACTTTTCATTGTAAAAATTCATTTCAAACCATAGATGTCAGTTTTCCTTGGAGGTGTATATATATATATATATATATATATATATATATATATATATATATATATATATATATATATATAATATAATTACGAAAGAACTTGGTAAGCCGAATGGGTAATTCCAAGGAGGATGAAATCCTGTGAGCTAAATGTGAATACAGAGCTAATATTTAATGAAAAACAGACCACTTTAAGGTACGATTATAATAATTTATTTCACCAAAATACTTATTATTAATTATATATATATATATATATATATATATATATATATATATATATATATATATATATATATTTTTAAGACCAGATACAAAAGGGTTAAAAATATATAAAATACTGTTACTTGAATCAAAATATATTTGTGAAAACATTTACATTTAATTAGAAAATGTACCTTATCAACAAACAAGTGAAAATTTTAACCTTTTAATTGATTAATTTAAACAAACTTTGAAAAAAAGGTTTTTTTTTTTTTTGGTTGGTCATAAAGATAAGACCATGTAAATAAAAATAGAAAATACAAAACAAATAAGTCACAACGACAATTTAATATAAAGTATATCCTCCATATTTGCGAATTACTTCAAAAATTCGCTTTGGCATATTCATTATTACCTTCAGCATGAGGGTGCTTGGGAATCCTCGCCTAGGATGTATAAACTGCAGCATGAAGAGCATCCACAATTTCAAATTGCGTTCTGTGTTTATAAACATCATTTGACATCCATCCCCAAACATTTTCGATTGGGTTTCGATCTGGAGAGCGTTGTGGATTGCAGCTTTGTCCTGCTGGAAAAGCTAGTTTTCTCCACATAGATGAGGGCCTTCAGTAATTAGCGATGCCTTTCTTAATATGTCAATGTAACTAGCAGCTGTTTGACGACCTTTTAACTCCTGTAACTCAAGAGTTCCATTGTACGAAAATGAACCCCACACCATAATTGATCCACCTCCACTGTGCTTACGGTCAAATCACGCTGAAACACCGGTTCTCGTACGATCACCGAAGTTAAACATCGTAGAGCCAGGTCAGTACTTAGATGGGGGACCGCTTGGGAACACCTGGTGCTGTAAGCTCCCAAAGTCCAACCCTTACCTCACAGTCGGTGGGGGGGTGTAAACGGTAGTGTCAGAGCTATGCCGCCCGGAACTTCGTTCCTGGTAGGGCCACCCAAGGCGGACAGGTCTGACACACACGCCGGCTAACAAGGGCTCTGGTGAAAATCCAAGCAGCGTCTGCATCGGCAACCGGCGGCTTCTGGTCGTTCCTGTCTCTGCGTCTGTGGGAATCCCGCGGCAAGCAAGAAAGTTATCCGAGTAGGCCTGGGTACCCTACTTCTGTAATTTATCCCAAGAATCTTCTTCTCATAACAGGAAGAAGCCGGCTCAATCCGCCCAGGGTGAATGCCGCATCAGTACAGTACAGTACCTCCACTGAGTCGTGTTAAGAAAATTTCTTTTGGGACATCTTTTGCATGTCAGTAACGCTGAAAACCGTTTGGGTCATCAAGATTTCATTTTTTTCTCGTCTGAAAAAATAAACACTTTCTTCCATTTATACACGTCCCAAATTTGATAATCGGGGGCAAATTGTAAACTGGAGATTATATGGCCAAGAAGAAGGCGAGGCCTCTGCAGCCGTTTCAAGTTCTTAAACCGTTTCTTATTTAAATGCCATCAAATTGTTCGAGAGCTGCATTCAGCATCTGTATTGGCTTTTATTTGATTTGATGTTAGGCTTGAATCTGTCTTAACTTCTCGCCTAAAGCGTCTGTCTAGAGATGGTGAGATTTTATTGGGACGACCGCTTGATTTTTTAGAAGCATGCGCATCCGGATTTTTAATAAAGTTAGCAATGATAGTTCTGCTACGGCCATTTTCATTTGCAATGGCTCGTTGCGAAAGACCACGTCTTTGAAGTTCAACAATCCTCCCCTGTTCGAACTTTGTTAACATTTTACCCTTAGCCATTTTAAAATCTGAAATTTAATACGGGAAATGAGCTACGTAGATGTCTACACGCCTGAAAATATGAGCACACTTACTAGTTCTATAATTTTTGTCCAGTAATTTGTTTTTTCACACATGGGCTTATCTTTGTGACCAACTCAAAAAAAATCCTTTTTTTCAATGTTTGTTTAAATTAATCAATTAAAAGCTTAAAATTTTCACTTATTTGTTGATAAACTACATTTTGTAATTAAATGTAAATCTTTCGCAAATATATTTTGATTAAAGTAACAGTATTTTATATTTTAACCCTTTTTTATCTGGTATTAAGATTTTGACCAGTGGTATATATATATATATATATATATATATATATATATATATATATATATATATATATGTACATTTTATTTTAGGATATTACATCGAAAACATGTCAAAATCGCTACACAATCACAGTCTTGTTTCGATGCGCATACAACGCATCTCCTCAGGCGATTGTAAATTACTGGAAACATTGAAATCAAAACGCAGAGCCAACAGCGTTTTAGCATAAAACGGACTGTGAACTCTGAGTGTTGACTTCAATGTCAACTTTTATATTTGCATACACTCTATTCCTGATATAAAGCACTTTAACCAAAACTTTCCCTTGGGAAAGGTATGAAACCTCTTCTTCTCCCCCCAGTTATGGGTAAATTGCCTTGGATGACAACTGAATTCATAAGTGGGGACCTTGTGCCATACGGTGCAACAGGTCTCTATATTCGGCTCTTCAAAAAGTTTTGGTTGGTTCTGCACAAATCAAATTATATGTGCAAGTTGTCTGGCTGTCAAAATAGCATATATCTGGTTGTGTAAATTTATAGACATATATCTAAGTATTGTCTTCGAAATTCACATAAAAACACTCCGATATGTTGTCCCCATCAGCTCATCAACCAGAAAGACAGGCAAGTCCTGGGAGGACGGAATCATAAAGCTGCTTCAAAGGTGCCGAACGGGAGGGGAACAAAATGAAACATATGTGGTAAATATATAAACAAATATCTAAATAGTGTCTTTAAAATTAACCTAAAAATGCTTCAAACTGTTGTTCGGATCCAATTAAAAAAAATGCGATTTTCGAAAACAGCAAATGCACAAATTTGTTGTAGAAAATTAATAACGACCGATAAATCTCTGTAAATCTCTTTTCACGCCATTTTGTTTAACTAAAAACGGCAACCAATTAAATATCTTGATACAAATAATGAAAATCTCTGCTATAAATACAAAGTTATCGCCAATAAACGAAAGAACTTGTAATTTGTTGTCGATATGAATGAAGAAAGAAGAAAATTGATATACGACAGGATTATTACCATCTGCTGTTCGCGAATTGACGTTTCTCCGCTTGTCTATTTGTCCTATGGAAAAAAATCGATGAAGCAGTCTCTTTAAATTTAATTTGTAGCCGGGAAAAAGAGGCTTCAGAACTCGACTATCAACGAGGATAATATATATATATATATATATATATATATATATATATATATATATATAGGTGTGTGTGTGTTTATATATATATATATATATATATATATATATATATAGAGAGAGAGAGAGAGAGAGATAGAGAGGTGTGTGTGTGTTTGTATATATATATATATATATATATATATATATATATATATATTCAGTTCAAAAGCTTCAAGCAAACCCTGGTAATTTTTTAAATTGACTCCAAAAGTAGTTGTTTTGTACTTTTAAAGAGAAAGTTATTATACATGGTTAAGAAAGTGAGACACGATTTTTTATTAGAAATTTTATTATGACAGAAAAAATAAAAGCATCCTATGATTAAATTTTGCTCTCGTCAAAATATCCTTCTATCCTATATATTGGACACGCATCGTGATATTTCCTATTCATTCATGAGATATGCCCTTGTTATGGTAACAGTAATTGTAATTAGCTATCATTTCTATAACACAAAACACAATATGTCTATGTCTTTCTCTCTTTCTCTTTCTCTCTCTCTCTCTCTCTATATATATATATATATATATATATATGTGTGTGTGTGTGTGTGTGTGTGTGTGTGTGTGCGTGTATGTGTGTGTGTGTGTCTGTGTGTATCACGCATACTGATTACTGATTAGGAGAGTTCACCTATACATATAGCCATTTTGTTTTTTATCTTTTAGGAATTATTATTTTGTCTCATTTTATCTTATCTGCTGATGCAGTAAAAAATGTTATGAAGGACAAACACCCAAAAAACTGACGAAAGGAGAGATGTTTAATCAGGACACTGCTCTAGGACACAAGCCATTAGTATCAATAACTGCGGTGGCTGACTCTTGATGACCCTCAACCCCTATTCTCCTGATTTGAATATTATCGCTTCCCAAACATGAAAAACATGGCTGGATAACAGAATAGCTGTAATGATGTCGTGTTTGCTGTTGATGTCATTTTTTGATAACAAGATGAACAGTCTTCATTGAACAGTCAGATGTCAGTTTACCTGGAAAGAAAAAATGAAGTTATGATTCAAAATAAATGTATGCAAGGTTTCACAGCTCTAGCATCATTCCTTCATAGTCAGCCTATGGACATTTCTGCCCAGTCTCGTACCTGGAAAGAAACAATACAGTTATCAATGAGTTGAAATTAATGCATGCAAGTTTTCACATTCAGCCTATAAACATTTCAGCCCAACCCTGTACATGGAAAGAGACAATGTAGTTATTAATAAGAAAAGTTGAAATGAATGCATGCAAGATGTCGCAGCACTAACATCACTCCTTCACAGTCAGCCTATGAACATTTCAGCCCAACCTTGTACATGGAGAGAAACAATGCAGTTATTAATAAGAGTTGAAATGAATGCATGAAAGATGTCACAGCACTAACATCACTCCTTCATAGTCAGCCTATGAACATTTCAGCCCAACCTTGTACATGGAAAGAAACAATGCAGTTATTAATAAGAAAAATTGAAATTAATGCATGCACGATTTCACAGTTCTAGCATCACTCCTTCGTTGTCAGCCTAAGAAGATTTATATCCGCCATTGTACCTGGAAAAACACAATGCAGTTATTAATAAGAGGTGAAATTAATTCATGCAAGATTTCACAACTCTCGCATGATTCCTTTATAGTCTATGCACTTTTCAGCCTGCCCTCGTATAAACAATAGCATTGCAAAATTACTTCACTATTGCTAACATTTCTGTATGGAAATGTTTGAGTTAGGATTTTAAAAATGATCCTTTCTTACTTGTGACAATAGTTAATTGTATAAGTAAGAAAATCTACATTATCAAATTGAGAAATTTACGTAAATATTGGTGTCATTTTTGACGGTTGATGTGTGGTTGTTTGGTACATCTTACTTGTAATGATTTTTAAAAAATAGCATCTTATCTTATATGCAACAATAGAGTTAAACTTTATAGCTACACTTTCTTTGATGACTCATGCTTTAATTGACCAATGCAATTGTAAAACTTCTTAAATATGGATGTCTGTAAAACTTCTTAAATATGGATGTCTGTAAAACTGGTTTATTTATACTTTCAGCAATATAAAAGAATTATTACAGTCAGCTATTATCGAAAACCTCTACCCCTACCCGTTCGTCTTTCCTGTCGAGGTTAATTTAATCGGTGCTGCAAACATTTGAAACTTAATTTCTGGCAATGATGATTAAATTCGTCCTAGAAAAAAAACAAAACTTTAGAATCCGATAATCGACGGTGATTTACGTGACTATGTAACTGAATAAAATGTAATTCTATGACAAGCGAGAAATGTGATGGAAGAAACTATTAGCATAGAACTTACGGCTGAATCTTGCCATTTCAATTTAAAATAATGAGACCTTGCCGCCAATCTAGTACTGCGCTTAAATTCATAAAGTCTAGGTACCACAGAGGAAAGTTCAGCAGAACTCTTACCATGAAAGTATTTATAGAAAAGGCAGAGAGAATCTATCTTACGGCGGCGGTAAAGTGACTAAAGCCGAGATGCCAGGTCAGGACCAGTAACATTACAGATTCATCTTTGGATTTTATCAAGAATCTCTAAATATATAGCAAGAGCACTGGACCATGAGTGGCAGCAATATTCAAAGGAAGGGCGAATCGTAGACTTATAAATATGTAAGACAGATTCTTCTTTGGATTTTATCAAGAATCTCTAAATGTATAGCAGGAGTACTAAACCAAAGGTGGCAGCAATATTCAAAGCAAGGATCAATGGTAGACTTATAAATATATAAGACAGATTCTTTGGATTTTATCAAGAATCTCTAAATATATAGCAGAAACACCAGACCAGATGTAGCAGCAATATTCGAAGCAAGGATGAATGGCAGACCTATAAATATACAAGATAGTTTAATATAACTTCGAAAATAATATACATGTAAATAAGCAAATATAAATATAATTTTTAAAATCTGAAAAAAGTCCAATAGAAAGTAGAATTGCTCTTATTTTTGATTTAATTACCATGAAGTAATTTAAAGCAGATTCAAGAGTTCGTCGAAAAAATTTTCGCATGAAAAGCCTGTGAAATTTTATTAAAAATTATATCGAAGAGGTAACAAGTAATCGCAAATGCAGTTTTCCTCTCTACTTTTGCTCTTTAAACTTATTCACTGTTCTGTTGATGGTTCTTGAATGGACTTTGAAGATGGAAGCCAGTGTATGAATGTTGGTACCATTACTGAAGGCCAGAATAATCTTTATCCTCTCACCATTGCTCAGTTGGGAAGCTGTAGTTGGACTGACACAAAACGACTTTTACCTGTTCTCTTTCTGTGATTCTTACGATAAATGGTGTCAAGATGGCTAAACGTCTTATCTACATATATATATATATATATATATATATATATATATATATATATATATATATACATATATATGGGGGGGTGCGCGTGCGTAGATATACCGGGTGACACAGCAAAATTGTCAAAATCATGTGACAGCAAAATTATCCAAGCTTTGAACCGTTGAATCTTACAAATGATTATCTTACTAGAACTAAAAAAAAGAACATAGCTTGATGAAAAAGACGCCAACCTTGCCGAAAACAAAATCGTCTAAATGTTTATGTTATTATTAAGAAGAAAGACGAAAGTTTTTTTTTAATTATTTTTAAAAAAATTTTCCATCTTTTTAGAACATTTTGATTAAAAAAAACTTGTGTCTCTTTGTATCACCGGAACAAGTAAAATAACACACAATTTTTAGCAGGTTTTTCTTTTTTTTTTTTTTTTTTTATGACAGGCATTAATTTGGAAAATCTTGCAAAAATAAAAATAATTGTCGGATGTTAATGAAACTTTCAGGAACTATTCCCAGATGATCGAAATTATTATAAATATGTTTTTTTTTTTAAGTCATGGCAGAAATATTATTTTTTATATATATTACCCCACCTCCCCAATAACTAATTTTATGAAAACGCTAGAAATTCGATCGCATCGTGTTTAGTGATTACAATAGTTAAAACACAAGGCTTTGAGGAATACAAATCATCTTTTTTTTTGTTTTTAATTGCTCCCCCAATACCTTAAAATTAGCTCTGAATTTTAATATACAAAACTCAATAAAACAAAGATATTATTTAATTTCAAATGCTTTTATTTGCTTTTAGTTGTTTTTATGAATATGGACAATATTTTCTGAAAGCAAAAAATATTTTCAATGAAAAATGAATTTTTAATACAATTATTTGTTATTTCTTAATTATAATAGATTTTTACGTTTAAGTTGTTAAAATATTATAAAATTAGTTAAAAGCCGCATCGGGTTTCCTAAGTCTCTTTATGAGATAGATCTTTTTTAGCGCGTTGTAAATTGTATCATTTTGACTAATCAAAAGATCCGCAGTAATTAAGAAATGTAATCTTGTGTTTATAATCAGGCTGCAGTTATAACGTACGGAAGACCAACCAGAATACAATTAAGTTGCGTTATTTGAGTTAAGCATTGTTCTCTGCTGTTAAGGCCTTTACTTTTGCGAAACACGTGTGGAGAAGTTAATTTAATTTTTCAATTTCAACTGCGAAGGGTATCTACAAGTATCAGTAACATCTTATGAAATTCATATGATCTTATTTTTATATTAATCTCAGTTATGACATTTTTCCATAAATGAAATATCAAAATTAATAATAAAATGAATGGAAATACAAATAACACAGTAAAATGTAATAAATGTACATAAAATTTTATAAGGAAGGTACCAATAAATTAATTCGATAACTTTCTTATGAAATATGAAATTTAATCTCACTCTGAACAGTCTTATTTTAATTTCTTTATAAAATATTTTCCACAAAGCATCGTAAACGTAAAGGTGAAAGCTAAGTACAAAACAAATTAAGTTTTCCTTAAAAATAACGAGGTAAATAATTTGTTCACTTAAATGTAAATTATTTCACTTTTCTCCTTCCGTAGAACAAATTAGCCTCACGGAATCCGTCAATGTGTCATTCATCACCTGTCAAGTGACGTGAAAGTTTATGACCTGCTTTGTTTAATTTTCAAATTACATCTTTTCGGCGCAGAAGCTAAGTTAAGATGGTTCAAAATATTTTAAATAAACATTATAATTTCTGATTTTCTTAACATAAGTTTGAAAAAATGATAATTGATATTTAAAAGAATTTTAAAGTGAGATTTCCAGTGTTTTATAAAATGGAAAAAAATGGTCAATTTTGCTGACTCAAAAAAAAAAAGAAGATTTTTAACGAAAATTTCGGACGTGCTAGGAACGATTAAAAAATGTAAAAAAATACCGCAAAAATACTTTGATCTTTTCTCTTAATAATAACATAAACATTTAGACGCTAAAATTTTGTTTTCGTCAAGTTTGGCGTCTTTTTTATCCTGCTATGCTCTTTTCTTGGCGATCTCGTGGAGGTACCCATTTTTATACCACTATTTTTTAAGAATTTATAATTACTCACCAAGTTTAACAGAAGAATCGTGATGAAATCGATCATAAACGAAAATTACATTGTTCCTCATTAATTAAACATAGCTAAGAATCGGAAGCTCATTAAGACTTGAAATAAAGTTCAAATATATATATATATATATATATATATATATATATATATAAGATATATTATTCTAAGATCTTTCCAACTTATTCAAGATGATCTTTGCCCCCTAACATTCTAAATTTCTGTCCCAGAGTAACAACGTCCCTCACAGCTTTCACGTACGATTTCATTTTCAAGACTTTTTTTTACTGCTCTTTGGACTGTCATAGATGAAACTTCTCTCTTACGTGCCAGACGTCTTAAGGATTGAGTTGGATCTTTTCTAATTGATCTCTTTACCTCTAAGTTTAAATGATGATCCATCTTCCTGCTGTGACCTCCTGATTATTCTTTTACCATCTACTGTTCCCTCTTTTTTTAAACTTATTCACCGTCCTCTTGATGGTCCTTGAAAGGAATTTGAAGATGGAAGCCAGAGTATGAATGTTGGTACCATCAGTGAATGTCTAAGTGATCATTTTCTTCTCACCATTGCTCAGTTGAGAAGACATTGGAGACCGAAAACGATTTTAACCGGTTCCCTTTCTAGCTGAATAACTCAAAGGGGTTTTTAAGTGCTTCTTACGACAAATGGTGTCAAGATGGCTAAACGTCTTATCAGAAAACCTGGACATAAGAAACTCAATTGGTTTGCTGTTTATATTTTTTTTTTTAGATATTAAACATTGTGTGGGATGGACAATTATGCTGTTACACAACTTGGACAATTTTGCTGTTACACCATGTATGTATGTATGTATATATATATATATGTGTGTGTGTGTGTGTGTGTGTGTGTTGTGTGTGTGTGTGTGTGTGTGTGTGTGTGTGTGTGTGTGTGTGTGTGTCCACTGTCTGAGCATGCTAGTGTGTGAATGCGTACGTGGATGTACTGCTGGTAATATTTGTCCCAAAAATGTATTGCTGCTATTAAAACCTATTTTTACTCTTTCATAGTGTTCTGACCCCATTTCGTGGGTTAACTATTTGCCCATAGCGTGGACCCTAACAGGTCTACCAGCCGGGTCAGGGTGTACCTGAGAACGTGCTCCTCAAAACCTCCTGAGCAGAGACTTTTCTGCCGGATGTAGTTTATCGTCTTACCCAGGACATGGATGTAGTTTATCGTCATGCTCAGAACGGACAGTTTTTCAGAAAATTATATTTCTCAAGTTTACTGTCATCGTTCTTTCTAATATTGATGTGGGTTTTCTTCCTAACCTTTTGTTTAAGGTAGTGTGGAAAGTCAAAATCTTTATTTTATCTTTATTGTCCATGTTAGTCATGTCGGCATTAAATAACCCATTGAGTTTGATATATCGTAAAACAAAACGAAACAAAATATATTGCTAGTAAAAATGCATTACAGGTAATATTTTTTCCAAAATAGATTAGTGTTAATTTATTTTTTCCAAAAATGTATTGATGGCAATATTTTTTCTAAAAATATATTGCTGCTATTAAAACCTGTTTTTACACGTTCATAGAGTTTTGACCCCAGTTTGGGGTTAACTATTTGCCTAGAGCTGGGACCCGAACAGGTGCTACCACCTCTGGCCAGGATGGACATGGGAACAGCAGCAATTAAGAAATGGTTCCAGGCTTTTCAAAACCTCCTGATCAGAGACCTTGCTGTTGGACGTAGTTTATCGTCTTACCCAGAACACGGATGTAGTTTATCGTCATACCCTGGACGCGGATGTAGCTTATCGTCATACCCTGGACGCGGATGTAGTTTATCGTCTTACCCAGGACGCGGATGTAGTTTATCGTCATACCCTGGACGCGGATGTAGCTTATCGTCATACCCTGGACGTGGATGTAATCGTCTTACCCAGGACGGATGTAGTTTATCGTCATACCCTGGACGCGGATGTAGCTTATCGTCATACCCTGGACGTGGATGTGGATCGTCTTACCCAGGACGCGGATTTTTATCGTCATACCCTGGACGGATGTAGCGCGTCATACCCTGGACGGGATGTAGTTTATCGTCTTACCCAGGACGCGGATGTAGTTTATCGTCATACCCTGGACGCGGATGTAGCTTATCGTCATACCCTGGACGCGGATGTAGTTTATCGTCATGCCCAGGGCGGAGAGTTTTTAAGAAAATTATATTTCTCAAGTGCACTGTCGTCGCTCTTTCTATTATCGATCTGGGTTTCCTTCCTAACCTTTTGTTTAAGGTAGTGTGGAAAGTCAAAATCTTTATTTTATCCTTATTGTTTCATGTTTGTTACATTTGCTATCCATTTTAGTTATTACTGATGTTGGAAATCTTCAAGTGATTTTTTTTCTATTTGTTAAAGCTCTCCTTTGTAAAATCGACTCCCGGGAGAATACGTCCCCAATCTCTGCAATCTTAAACTGTTCATCAACTGTTATCTTCCCAACATATTCCCATAAACTGTGCTTCTTACGCTGTAACTCTCTACCTCGAGTGGCTCTTGGGCCTTGTACAGGGTGGGCATCATTGTAAAAACCACCAGTCTGTAGGATTGATGACGGATCGACTCTTTTAAAGGCCTGAAAGATACATTCACTTGAAGTCATTTTAATCATAGAAAACGGTTGTATTGAAATGCTAAATTAGACATTTTCTGCACAAGTTGAGCGGCATGCGTCATATCCATATGACAGTTTTCATCTGACTATGATAGTTAAGAACATTTAATAATAATTAATTATAATACCCTGACATTCATACACAGATGTCCTCAAAGAGAGGTGGCACAGTGGATAAAGGCGTTGGTTAGATCCAGTGACAGGACACAAAGAGTTTGAGTTCAATACCCGGTTAAGGCAGTAGAGAACTTGGAGAGAGGAGATAACTGACATTTATTAAACATGACACGTGGAAATAGAACAGTCTAGCCCAGTGAGTGAAATAAAGGGTTCATTTCGACATTCCAACTACCTGAAGAAGGCCGGAGTGTACAACGGCCGAAACGTTGTAATAAATATGGCGACAAAGATGAGGAGATTAGTCCGAATAATGTAAATAGTGTACCCTTGGGAAAGGTATGAATCATCTTTTTTTTTCTCCCCAGCTATGGGTAAATAGCAGAACAGACCGGGTTCTATAGCCTCGGATAGCAACAGAAAGAAATGGCAACCTACTGCGGGAATAACAAAAAATGTGCCTCGTCAGTCATGTATCGAAAGATACATGATCGCCAAAGCGTGTATCACGCATGGCATCTAACTGACTGTCGAATCCAGTACATTCACTTACGTGCTAATACCATTGGGATAATTGTGAATGCTCTTTTTCTCACTCCGGGTATGGTTAAATTGCAGGACAAACCGGGTTCTATAGTCTTGGATGGCAACTGGTCTACCGCAGAAAGAAATGGCAACCTATTGCGGGAAAAATATGCTGCGTCAGTCATGTATCGAAAGATATATGATCGCCCAAGCGTGTTTTACGCATGGCACATAACTGACTGATACTTAACATCAGGAAGAGGGGGCTGAAATTTCTGAGTCGAACATGTAAGCAACGACGATGATTTAGAGAGAAAAACAAAACAAAAAAGAAACTTATGCTTAACATCCATTGCATTCATTATGTTCTAATATCCTTAGGAAAGATATGGACCCTCTTCTTCTCTCCCCAGCTATGGATAAATAGCAGGACTGACCAGGTTCTTTAGCCTTGGATGGCAACTGGTCTACCACAGAACGAAATGGCAACCTACTGCCGGGAAAAATCTGCCTCGTCAGTCATGTATCGAAAGATATATGATCGCCTAAGCGTGTATCACGCATGGCACATCACTGTCTGTCCCTTGGGAAAGGTATGTATCCTCTTCTTCCCCCACCCTTTATCTATAGGTAAATAGTAGAACAGACCGGATTCTATAGCCTTGATAGCAACTGGTCTACTTCAGAAAGAAATGACAACATACTGCGAGAAAAGATCATCCTCATCAGTCCTGTTAAGCGTGTATCACGCATAGCACATAACTGACTGACCCTTTTCTCCACCCCAGCTATGGGTAAATAGCAGGACTGACCAGGTTCTATAGCCTTGGATGGCAACTGGTCTACCACAGAACGAAATGGCAACCTACTGCAGGAAAAAATCTGCCTCGTCAGTCATGTATCGAAAGATATATGATCGCCTAAGCGTGTATCACGCATGGCACATAACTGACTGAACATTGTGAAAGATATGAATCGTCGTCTTCTCCCAGCTTTGGATAAAAAGCAGACATACCGGGTTCTGTAGCTTTGGATGGCAACTAGTCTACCGCAGAAAGAAAAGGAAACCTACCGCTTTGAAAAAATACGCCTCATCATAACGGATATCGAAAGATACATGATCGTCTAAGCATGAATCATAAAAGTGTAAACATGGGTTTTAATACCAGAAATACTTTGAAAAAAATTATTACTAGAAATAAATTTTTGAAGAAAAAAATTTTACCAGGAATATGTTTTGAAAAAAAAACTATTACTAGCAATACGTTTTCGAAAAAAATATTACCAGATATATGTTTTTGAAAAAAATAATATTACCAGGTATACGTTTTTTGAAAAAATAATATTACCAGCTATACGTTTTTTGAAAAATAATATTACCAGCTGTAAGTTTTTGAAAAATATTACCAGCTATAAGTTTTTGAAAAAATAATATTACCAGCTATACGTTTTTTGAAAAATAATATTACCAGCTATACGTTTTTTGAATAAATAATATTACCAGCTATACGTTTTTTGAATAAATAATATTACCAGCTATACGTTTTTGAAAAAATAATATTACCAGCTATACGTTTTGAAAAAAATAATATTACAAGCTATACATTTGGAAGAAAAAAAAATTAACAGAAATAGATTTTTGACAAAACAAAAATATTACCAGAAAAGAAAAGAAAAAAAAAAGAAAAAGTTGTCGACATTAAATGACCCATTGAGGTGTTGATATGCCGTAAAACAAAACAAACCAAACTAGACGTCCTTCTCCGTATCCTTTCCTCAAACACTCCTCTTTAATCTTATTCCGACTCTATAGAACCCCTTACGTGTTTGTCACATTCCCGCCTTGCTTGGAGTGATATGCTTTAAAAAAAATGAAGGACAAAAAATAGTCAACTTTTCTTATATTCATTATATATATATATATATCGTTTCCGGTATAAATTTATATTAACACAAAATATTGCAGGTACGTGACTCATTGAGAAAAAAAAAATATGCCAGTCCGCCATATCAGTTGGCTTGAGAAGCAATAGTGTAGATAACACTAAGGAATATCTAAATGTAAAATAATCATTTTGTTTTCGCTATCTTTGGAAATATTTGAGACATCGTGTGCGCTGAGCAGGTCGACGGTTGTAGGGACCAGCAGTATTTCATGTTGGAATTGAAGTGGCCTTGATAACTCAGATATGTTCTGGCATCTGAATTCGTTAAAAGAGAAAAATCGAGATGAGAATGCAAGAAATGCATTTTAAGAGACATCTGGCAACCCATTCTTTGATATGATGTTAGCATATCGTTGATACAATTATCATAGATCTAAGTACTGTGCGACACAGATATGTCCCGTCCAGCTAACACGGACGAATCCCATACCGCCAAGTGGATTCAATTTACCTATGCACTTGTTATCAGACATCAATCCTCTGATCTAGGGTTCGGTTCAGTTTAGCGTCGCATTTCTCAGCGCCAAAATTTCCCTTTTAGAAACTGGAATCCACAACCCTCGTGTGCTGTTGATTTTACGAAATTCTTCATGCGGTCGAGTTTGGTGTTAAGGAGTGCAAAACAAAAAAAAATCTTTTTGAGGTTATCTCTAATTAATTCGAATCACGCAAAATCCTGACATGCGAGAACAATTCTAAGTGCAGGTTTGGCATCAGGTTGCAAGATTTCGTCCAGAAGACGTTTTTTTTAAAACCAGAAGCAAAATATATACAATTTTCCACATTATTCGATCAGCGCTAATATGATAAAGTAGTCTGGAAAGGTACAGAATAAATAGCTTAAAATCATTTAATGTTTTTTTTTTTTTTTTTTTTTGGGGGGGGTTAAGTTAAGACGTCGATATCATTTTAATTTTTACATTTGGATTTTAAAAACCTGTAAAATAAAAAATAAATAAATAAATAAAATAAAGTATAAATAAAATAAAGTAAAATAAAGTAAATAAATAGATATTTTTCAAAAAAACAAATAAAGTATAAATAAATATAATAAAATAAATAAATAAATAAAATAAATTATAAAATATAATATATATATATAACTATATAAAATATATAAATATAAAAAATATATCAAATATATATATAAAATATATATATATATATATATATATATATATAAAATATATAAATATATAAAACATTTATATATTATATAATATATAAAATGTAAAATATAAATTAAATAAATAAGATAAATAAAGTATAAATAAAATAAAAGTAAACAAATACATATTTTTAAAAACAAATAAACAAATAAAGTATAAATAAAATAAATAAATAAAATAAAATGAATAAATAAATACATATATAATATATAATATACAAATATATATATATAAATATATAAAATATATAAATACAAAAAATAATATATATATATATAATATATATAATATATATGTATGATATATATATATATACATATATATATATATATATATATAAAATATATAAATATACAATATATATAAAATATAAAATATAAAATAAATAAATAAAATAAGGTAAAATAAAAGTAAACTAGCACATATTTTTCAAAAAAACAAATAAAGTATAAATAAAATAAATAAATAAAATAAAATAAATAAATAAAATAAGTATAGAATATAGAATATATAATATATATATATATAAATATATAAAATATATTAATACAAAATATATGAAATATATATATAATATAATATATATAATATATATGTATGATGTATATAATATATATCTAAAATATATATATATATATAAAATATATAAATATATAAAATATATAAATATAATATATATATATATATATATATATATTATATAACATAAAAAATATAAAATAAATAAATAAAATAAATAAAATATAAATAAAATAAAGTAAAGTAAAACAAAATAAACAAATAGAGATTTTTCTTTTAATGTTATATCCTATCAGGACGGGGGTAACATATATCTCTGGGAATTCATTTTCTGTATTATTATACAATTGCTATGGCTTTTGGGAGACGATTGTGGAATAGCTTTTTTTTTTACTCAGTATTGAATTCAAAATAGTTTTATTTCACCTAGACTGGCTAACAACCAAGCGAATATTTTCCTTTGACTTTTTTTACGTTTTTCTAAGCTTTCTTTTCCTTCTGCTTTTTCTATTTTCTTCTGTCTATACGCATGCATTCGAGTTTGCATCTATCTGTTGCTACTTCTGTTTTTTTTTTTTATTTTACCTGAATTCTTATACTTCAACTCTTTCGAAGTTTCTCCTTTTTCTCCACCTGCAATTCTATTCCTTTACCTCTTCCTTCTTTCCTTCCTTCTTTCTTTTATCTCCCCCCATATTCTTTTCATTCATCCCTTCCGCTTTAGTGTCTTTTCTCTCTTTTCTCCACCCGCATTCTATTCCGTTATCTCTTTCTTCCTTCTTTTTTTTATCCCCCCCATAATCTTTTCATTCATCTCTTCCTCTTTTTCCTCTTTTCTCTTTTTTCTCCACCCGCATTCTATTCCTTTACCTCTTTCTTCCTTCTTTCTTTTATCCCCCCCATATTCTTTTCATTCATCTCTTCCTCTTTTTCCTCTTTTCTTTCTTTTCTCCACCCGCATTCTATTTCTTTGCCCCTCTTTTCTCTTTCTTTTATCCACTAACATCTTTTTCCTTCATCTTTTTCTCTTATTTTCTCTTTTCTTACTTTTCTCCACCCATATTCTGTTCCTTTACTTCCTTCTTTTTCTCTTTCTTTACCCACCCACATTCTTTTTCTTCAAATCTTTTTCTATATTTCTCTTTTCTCTCTTTTACCCACCCACATTCTATTTCTTTATCTCTTTCTTTTCTCTTTCTTTTATCCACTCACATTCTTTTCTTTGATCTCTATTTCTCTTTTATCTGCACCCCCACCGCGGCACAGTGTATTTCTTTATATCTTTTCGCTTCCTTTCTTTTTTTCAACTTCCATTATTTTCTTTTGCCTCTTTCTTCTTTCTTTCTTTTCGCCACCCACATTCTTTTGTTTCGCTGATTTCTCTTTTCATCGTCCTGGGTAAGACGATAAACTACATCTGCGTCCTGGGTATGGCGATAGACTACATCCAACAGCAAGGCCTCAGATAATGTTTTCGGGAAAATAATGTTGCCAGCTATACGTTTTTGAAACAATAATGTTGCCAGCTATCCGTTTTTGGAACCATAATGTTGCCAGCTATACGTTTTTGAAACAATAATGTTGCTAGCTATTCGTTTTTGAAACAATAATGTTGCTAGCTATTCGTTTTTGAAACAATAATGTTGCCAGCTATTCGTTTTTGAAACCATAATGTTGCCAGCTATCAGTTTTTGAAACCATAATGTTGCCAGCTATCCGTTTTTGAAACCATAATGTTGCCAGCTATACGTTTTTGAAACAATAATGTTGCCAGCTATTCGTTTTTGAAACCATAATGTTGCCAGCTATACGTTTTTGAAACAATAATGTTGCCAGCTATTCGTTTTTGAAACAATAATGTTGCCAGCTATACGTTTTTGAAACAATAATGTTGCCAGCTATTCGTTTTTGAAACCATAATGTTGCCAGCTATCCGTTTTTGAAACCATAATGTTGCCAGCTATTCGTTTTTGAAAACATAATGTTGCCAGCTATTCGTTTTTGAAACAATAATGTTGCCAGCTATACGTTTTTGAAACAATAATGTTGCCAGCTATTCGTTTTTGAAACAATAATGTTTGCCAGCTATACGTTTTGAAACAATAATGTTGCCAGCTATTCGTTTTTGAAACAATAATGTTGCCAGCTATTCGTTTTGAAACCATAATGTTGCCAGCTATACGTTTTTTGAAACCATAATGTTGCCAGCTATTCGTTTTTGAAACAATAATGTTTGCCAGCTATCCGTTTTGAAACAATAATGTTGCCAGCTATTCGTTTTTGAAACCATAATGTTGCCAGCTATCCGTTTTTGAAACAATAATGTTGCCAGCTATCCGTTTTTGAAAACATAATGTTGCCAGCTATTCGTTTTTGAAACCATAATGTTGCCAGCTATCCGTTTTTGAAAACATAATGTTGCCAGCTATTCGTTTTTGAAACAATAATGTTGCCAGCTATCCGTTTTTGAAAACATAATGTTGCCAGCTATTCGTTTTTGAAACAATAATGTTGCCAGCTATTCGTTTTTGAAACCATAATGTTGCCAGCTATCCGTTTTTGAAACCATAATGTTGCCAGCTATCCGTTTTTGAAACCATAATGTTGCCAGCTATACGTTTTTGAAACAATAATGTTGCCAGCTATACGTTTTTGACTTTTAAAGTCACTCAAAATCATTTTCGGCATAAAGTGTCCACTAAGGTTGAGATGCCATTAAACAAAACAATCAACAATCAAATGGAAATTCTTGACTTAAACAAAAAATACCTAGGATTATTTTGCAAGCAAATAATCTGTAGCTTGCTAAAAATGTTCCATACAAAATAGGCATTTAAAATTCATATATTTGGCATATATATATAAACTAGATTTGGCATTAAATAACCCACAGTGGTTGATATGCCATAAAACCCAAACAAACGAACAATCAAATTCTCTTTTCATTCTTTTGACTGGAAGGGAAGAAATCGATTCATGTCTTTTTCCAGGGCAGGAACACGAACATAACTTAAAAGGTGTAATTAACTTTAATTAACTTTAATTAACTTTAAGCTTGTATGTGATTTTGCAGAAACTACAAAGAAAAAAGATATCCAAACTGGAATTTGAAATAAAAAAAGAGAGAGACATCTTTTGAACAGACTTAAATAAAACTTGTATTGTTTTATTTTCATGGAGAATTACTTTATTATTTAATTTCGGTATACTTAAAAATCTTAATCTTTAAATACGGATGTTAAGAAAATTAGGCAAAGTTTCCATCTATATGTATAATTCTCAAAATGTGTGTGTGTGTGTGTGGGGTCGGATTTTGTTTATTCGTTTCCACAGATTTTATCTGATGTCGATTGAATTTCTTGATAGATAATTCATTCTTCAATACCGGTTTGGAGTCCGAATTGGCTGGAAAAAATTACAACCTTGAAGGTGAAATATCGCAAAAACTGATTTTTTTAGACTTTGCGTAAAAATCAAAGGCAGAATTTAATGTTTATATAAAACAGCGTACAATCAATTTAGAGAGCTGAAATCTAACGCAAAAGATTATTAGGATTATAAAAATAATTATATTATAAATAAGAATTATCGTATATTATTATTATTATGACAGTGCAGGGAAGAGGTTCTTTCTTTGCAAGACTGAGAATACAAAAACGGCCCTTTTCAGAGCCACCTCCCATTCAAATTGTTACCCCCCCCCCACATTTGGGAATGTGCCTCAATTGTACCAATTGTTGTTAGTAATATCGATTTCCGGGTGGGCTGACTTTAAACTTAAACTGCTCCAACTGAACTGGCAAAAATTCCCATAGTGAATCACCGGATCGAAGACGGGTTATTCCTGCTAGTAAATTATATAAAATGATAATACTGACGCCATCATAAGGTAATAAAGGAAAGCGAGAAGAAAGGACTAACTATTAATTTTAAAAATACAGATTGTATCTTATTCAACGAGTTAAATAAATCTAGAGCCTAACTACGAGTTGGTGATGTCAAAATCGGACAATTTTTTTTTTTTTTTTTTAATCATTTCACCCTAAGCAAGGTGATAAAGCCACTATGACGCAGTGCGGGTTACTGAGTGTGTAAGAATATGAGTCAAATAATAAAAAATCTTTATTAAGGAGAGAGTACAATAAAAGAACAAGAAACGGGAATGTAGACGATAAAGATTTACATTTCATTTAATTTTTTGAACATCAATGTTGACTGGAAAGCAAGAAGCCGGAAGAGAGTTTCACGAGTGAGAAGTGCAACCGAAGTAACTATTAACATAGAACTTACGATTACATTTAGTCATTTCAATTGTAAAAATGATGAGACCTAGCTGCCAATCTAGTACTGCGCTTAAATTCATATAGTCTAGGCATCAAAGACGAAACTGCAGCAAAACAGTTACCATGGAAATATTTATAGAAAACCCCCAGTGAAGTGACTGAAGCCGAGATGCCAAACCAGCACCAATGACATTGCAGATTTTTCATTGTTCTTTTCCGCAGCCTATATGCTAGCTTCTTTAGAATATTTCCCAGTGTTCCCATAACGACTAGTATAACTGAAATTTATACATATTTGGTAAAGTTGAGATATTTATCGATTGTGTTATTCTTCCGTTCAGCCCTAGTATCTGGTTTGACATAACATCCAAATCTATTATGTGATATGTTAAAAACGATGTTGAATTGAAGAAAAAAATACGCGGGCGAAACATGTCCTATTGTATTAGTATGACAGATTATATTAAGCAATAAAATGTCTGATTTTTTTTTTAATATTAACAAAGAAAATAAAAAGGGGGAAAAAGAAAGAAAGTGATAAAGTAAGAAAGGAAGGAAACAGAAGAAAGAAAGAAAGAAAAAAAGAAAGAAAGAAAGAAAGAAAGGCGCAAACAAACAAACAAACAGACAAACAAAAACAAGTCTGAATGTGAGGGAGAAAAATTTAATAAGATGTCAAGTAGAAATGCCATAATCTGAAGAAAAGGAAGAAAAAAGAGGAAAAAAGAAAGAAATTGATAAAGAAAGGAAACAGAATGCAGAAAAAAATAGCAACAGAAAGAAAGAAAGAAAGAAAGAAAGAAAGAAAGAAAGAAAGAAAGAAAGAAAGAAAGCGTATATAAAAGGAAGACAAAAGAAAAGAAAAGGGTTAGGAAAGAAAGAAAGAAAGAAAGAAAGAAAGAAAGAAAGAAAGAAAGAAAGAAAGAAAGCAGCGTATATAAAAGGAAGACAAAAGAAAAGAAAAGGGTTAGGAAAGAAAGAAAGAAAGAAAGAAAGAAAGAAAGAAAGAAAGAAAGAAAGAAAGAAAGAAAGAAAGCGTATATAAAAGGAAGACCAAAGAAAAGAAAAGGGTTAGGAAAGAAAGAAAGAAAAAAAAAGAAAGAAAGAAAGAAAAGAAAGAAAGAAAGAAAGAAAAGTAATAAAAGAAAGACAAAAAGAAAGAAAAGGGTTAGAAAAGAAAAAGGAAAGAAAGAAAGAAAAAGAAAAAGAAAAGAAAGAAAGAAAGAAAGAAAGCGTATATAAAAGGAAGACAAAAGTAAGGAAAAGGGTTAAGAAAGAAAGAAAGAAAGAAAAAAGAAAGAAAGAAAGAAAGAAAGAAAGCAAAAAGAAAGAAAGAAAGAAAGCAGATATAAAAGGAAGACAAAGAACGAAAGAGAGGAAAAGGGATTTGCAAATAAGAAAGAAAGAAAGAAAGATACAAAGAAACAGAGAAACAAACAAACAAACAAAAAAACAAAGAAACATCAAGAACAAGTTTGATTGTGAGGGAAAAAAATTTAATAAGATGTCAAGTAGAAATGCCATAATCTAAAAAGAATGACAACCATACAAAACGAAAAAAAGAAATGATTGAACGAGATTGAACTTTAAATGTGTGAATCATTTTTTTTTTTTAAAGAATTCATTTTTTTTTAATATCAGCCTTTATACAATGACTGATATTGTCCAGAGTACACGAACGACAATGGTGATCGGATTATTACTAATACCTTCACAACACACACACACACACACACACACACACACACACACACACACACACACACACATACACAAATATATATATATATATATATATATATATATATATATATATCAGTTGAACTGTGTTTCTGATCAAACAAAGCTCATAAATAATTAGATCGGTCACATATATATATATATATATAATTCTCAAAATGTGTGTGTATATGTGTGATCAAATGTTGTTTATGCATTTCAACAGTTTTCAGATAATTTATTTTTTGTTTGATACATAATATTTCTGTGCCGGTTTTGAGTCCAAATTGTTGGCGACAATGGCTCTCCACTAGTTCCTGTCCATTATCTCTCAGCAATGTTTTACTATTTACGATCTGTTCTTGGATATATATCTTTCAAAATTTAATAAAAATAAATAATTTATATTATTATAATAATATTATTTATTGTTATACAGTTCCTTTCAGCCCCCCATTCAAATTGTTAACCTCCCCCCAATTTGGAGATGTACTTCACTTGCACCCAAATGTTGTTACTAATATTGATTTTCGAGTGGGCTAACTTTAAACTTAACTGATTCAAATAAACAGCAAAAATTCCCAGTAATGAAAGACCTGGTAAATGACGGCTTATACTGCGAGTGTGTATACATATATATATATATATATATATATATATATATATATATATATCGTGACCGAGGGTTTGAGTGTGTTGGCCTTGTTCAGGTTCATATATATATATATATATATATATATATATATATATATATATATATATATATGTTTGGAGCCCCTTCTTTTTGTCTCAAGGTTCTTGATAAAATACAGAAACGGATATGCAATGTAATTGGCCCTGATCTGGCATCCCGTCTTCAGTCGCTCTCTCATAGACATGCCGTCGCCTCCCTCTGTCTTTTTTACAAATACTTTCATGGTAACTGCTCTGATGAGCTGCTTTCGCTGGTTCCAAGACTTCATGAATTTAAGCGTTCTACTAGGCTGGCAACTAGCTCTCGCTTCTTCACTGTGGAAACTGTTAAATGTCGTCGTCTCTTCTACTCCAATAGCTTCATCTCGCATTTCTCGCCTGTGGAACACCCTCCCCATTTCTTGTTTCTCTGATAGCTATAATCTCCAACTATTCAAATGTAATGTCAATCGACGTCTCCAGATGCTTTGATCTATCACCTTATCCTTCTCTTCATCCTTTCCTCTATCACTCTGCAAATGCGGGCTGGAAAGCAAAAATAGTCGAGGTAACAGGCGCAGATAAGACATCAAGGAGGATGGAAGAACCGCCTGAGCTCACTGAGGGGGGACGGTGAGAGAGGATAATAAAGGATGGAGAGAGGGGATTCCCAAAAATTATAATGTAAGCTTGCTTCTACCACCCCACACCTCTCTCCATGTCATTTTGGGCAAATGTCCATAAATACGAACGGGTGAAGCGAATTATGCAGACGGGTCGCAGAAGAAGGGAAGAGACGGAAACGAGTCGCAGAAAACAGAGGAGAGGTAGAAGAAACGGAGACGAGACCAGAGGCATATGATTAACTGGAGACGAAAGCCTTCGACTTTAGCCTTGTGCCAAACTTTGCCAACAAGAGCAAACTAGATTTTGCCAGGTCAACAACGGTAATAACACTTCCGATTTAGACGCGTGTTGGGCTGAAAATTAATTGCATGAGAACTTTGGTATAAACCAATACGGAGGACTGATATAGAAACCGTATTTACTTTTCTTCAATTTATTCGAGTTTCATTTTTTCCTTGTACGTCTTCGCCCTGCATAGACCAGTCCGATACGAAGATACCTGCGCTGATTCGATCTTGGCTGCCTTATGATCTAAAAATCACACCGTGAGATAAGGTTAGCCCGAGATTGAAGTGGTCACTTCAGCGACCAGCCGTGGCGTCGGAAGTATTGGACCACTGGGGAGGTTGTTGCCCGATTACACATTATTATTATTATTATTATTATTATTTTCTTTGATTTTTGGCGTTTATACATTTCTTTCCGGGTCCCGCCCAGGGACCTAAGGTTAGAAATGGCATCATGACACTTTCCACTGAAAAAAAAAATTACATCGATAAAGCTCTTCGTAAAGTGTGAGCTGTACTTGTCAGAACAATTTTTTGTATCTCTTTGAGGCATAGACTTCCAAGAATCCCTTCAATTAATCTACTGAAAACTTTTCAAACCAATCCTAGGGCTCCAACTACAACAGGGATTGTTGATGTTCCCATGTGCCACATTTTTGAGACTTCTATTTCAACGTCCTTGTATTTTGACAGCTTTTTGAATATCTTCAAAGATACATTGCAGTCAGCAGGGACTGCCATATCAATAAGGAGGCACCGTTTTTGTTTGTGGTCTTTAATAACAATATCTGGCCTGTTGGCCTTGATTGTTCTGTCAGTGTGTATTGTGTAGTCCCATAGAATTGTAACAGGTCCTATCTCCGTAACCGGGTCTGGGTGGTGTTCATACCAGTTTCTTTCAGTTTATTTATTATTATTATTATTATTATTATTATTATTATTATTATTATAGAGCTATTATCTAAATAAATAATTGGTAAATTCTTTCTGTCTGTCCGTGCGTCTGAATCCTCTTCTAACTCGAGCCACACTTGCTTTACATTAGGCATGTCCAAAATCCAGCCTCGGAGGGGGGTATTTATTACCTGCGGCCAAATTTCATATCCCAACCACCCTCTGTCATAGAATATATCATTGTCGGCCAGCCAGTATTGTCAGTCAGAGTATGTCATGTACACACCTAAGAAATGTAGTTTCACCTTTTATCAAAAGATGGCAGCAGCACTGTGTCCGCCCTCTGGCGGTGTGACCCTGACCTTGAACTTTTCCAGCCAACTTCTAAAATCACTGCCTTTGAACCAGACCACTGCCCTTGAACCAGACCTGGCCTACATACTGCAATCCAGATCTCAATATCACCCTTCCCATTAGCGCAAGCAAGTTATTTGTTTTGGTCATCTAAGATGAATAAGTCAGAAATAAATTCTAAAATCTTATTGAATCAAATTGTTTTGTGTTGGTCAAATCCATTTATAAATATATGTGGACACTTGGACTTATGTCACTTTAAGTTTTCTACTTAAAGAGATGAATGTTGGTGTTATGTTCCTATTCATATGTTATTAACTTAAAACTTGACAGACAACATTAAATACCAATAATATGTAATGTTTAAGATTAACCTGAGATACATTATAGTCTCCTGTGTGTTCTTTTTTCTCAGATATATTTTACTTAATCTTATAATAGGTTTCTGATATGACAGATGACATTTTTGTAAGACCTGTTTAAATGTATTTGTCTATATTTCTGTGATGAGGTATTATGTACACTATTTACGTTATTGTTTTAATCTTTGTCGCCGTATTTATTACAACGTTTCGGCCGTTGTACGCTCCGGCCTTCTTCAGGAGGTCGGAATGTCGAACTGAACCCTTTATTTCGCTCACAGGGTTAGACTGTTCTAGTTCCACGTACCATGTTTTAATGGATGTCAGTTATCAGTTATCTCTTGTTAATTTCTCTCTCCAAGTTCTCCACTGCTTTAAGGGGGTATTGAACTCGCACTCTTTTGGGTCCTGTCACTGGATCTTATCAATGCCTTTATTCATTGTCCGATTAATATAAATAGTGTATTTGTTATACATGTGAAGAAATGAAAATTCGCCATTTGCAATAAAATTTTCATGAGATATTTCATTTGACTTTAATTTTAATGGTTCCAAGAATGCCTAACCCTCACGCATATTTGCCTCATTAAATCTGACCCACTTTCTATGTGCCTTGTTCAAATAGGATGTAGGCGATCATGGCTCTCCACTTCCCTCTATCCCTTGCAGCTCTCAAAAATGTCCGTCACTCTGCCATCTCCCCCAGATCAGGTATGTCATGCGTTGTTTTCCATTGTTTCTCTTTCCCTCTATTCGACTTGTGAGTGTCAGATTCTCCAGACCCTCCTTCCTCATTACGTGTCCCAGAAACTTCAGATGCCTCTTCCGTATAAGCCTCCTCCTTGTTTGCATCCTCTCTAAGATCTCATCGTTGCTCACACGCTCGGTCCATGATATCCTGAGCATCCTTCTGTAGAACCACATCTCCGTCGCCTCGGGTCTCGTCTTCATCGTTGAGGAGACCGTCCAACCCTCGCTGCCGTAAAGGAGGACAGATGTCACGTAATAGCTCAGTATTGTTTTCTTTGTTACGAAATAAATCCTCTTGTCTCGCAATACTCTGCATAGCTTTTGGAATGGGTCCTTGGCCATCATAATACGTCTACGGATCTCAGTGTCGCATTTATCGTCCTCTGTCAGAACACTAGCCAGATATTTAAACTGCCAAGTCTGCTTGATTCTATTGTCCCCGACCTGCAAATCGTATTTCGGGCTCATCCTTTTACTGATGACTATGCATTCTGTCTTCTTGCAGTTTATGCTTAGTCCCTTCTTCTCGCTAATCCTTCACTAATTTTCCCTTGTCTCTCTTTCCCGCTATTCGATCCGTGAGTATCAGATTCTCCAGACCCTCCTTCCTCATTATGTGTCCCAGAAACTTCAGCTGCCTCTTCCTGATGTGAAGTAAAACCTCCTTCTTATTTGGCTCTCTAAGACCTCATCGTTGCTCACACGCTTGGCCCATAATATACTTATCATCCTTCTGTAGAGCCACATCTCTGTCGCCGGGTGTCTCTTCTTTATCTTTAAGGAAATCGTCCAACATCCGCTGCCGTAAAGAAGGACAGATTTTCACGTAACAGCTCAGTATTCTTTTCTTTGTTACCAAAGAAATCCTTCTGTCTCTCAATACTCTCTGCATAGCTTTTGGAATGTATCCTTGGCCATCCCAATACGTCTACGGATCTCAGTGTCACAGTTACCATCCTCTGTCGAAACCGTTCCCAGATATTTAAACTTCTGCACCTGCCTGATCTTAGTGTTCCCGACCTGCAAATCGCTTTTCGGGCTCATTCTTTTACTGATCACCATGAATTCTGTCTTCTTGTAGTTTATGCTTATTTACTCCTGTTTAATCCTAAGTTTGATCGATTCGATGAATTAAAAATGGCAACTCAAAAATAACTTTTAATCTGATGTTATATCGTGTAGTTTAGAACAGGAAAAAAAATTCAACCCGGTTTGGTGTTCGTCATTTATTCGATCCTGCCTCGTAATACACCGTCGAACTTTTGGAATGCGTCCTTAGCCATCCCAATCCGTCTACGGATCTCAGCGTCGCACTTACCGTCCTCTGTCAAGACACTTCCCAGATATTTAAACTTCTGCGTGTGCTTGATTATAGTGTTTCCGGTCTGACTAGATTTACATAAACCCTCTTCTAAGCTATGGGTAAATAGCAGGACAGACCTGGCTCAAGAGCCTTTGATAGCAACTTGTCTTACTGCAGAAAGAAATAACAACCTACTGCGGGAATAAAAATCTGCCTCGTCAGTCATACATCGAAAGATAGATGATCGCCTAAACGTGTATCACGTATGGCACATATCTGACTAATATCAGACATTAATTTACGATTATATTTTTGTTTTTATACATCATTTTTATGGGTAGGATATTTATTTTTTTATATATATTTATATTGAGAATATATTAGTAAATACTTTGTTCAGTTTGATATACGTTAAATTACATAAGCTTACGTATATTACCGTAATTTCTCGGAAATAATACGCATTTTTTTTTACTGTAAATTACAGGAAATAGTAGCGGTGCGTATTATAAATAGGTTTTAACAAAAATATTTTTTTCGTTATTGATTTGTAATAATAAATACGTACTTGATCTAAAATAAGATATATATTATCTCAATTTTCATTTTAAATCCAACAATAATAACTGTAACATTTTTTTTTGTCAATAAATTTAATTTTTATCAGTAAACGCATCTTTTATTTCTCTAGCTGTAGCTCTGTTTCCTCTTCTTCTGCTAATTCTATTAATTTTTGTTCCAAATTTTGCACTATAAATCGCACGTTTTGACGAAATTTTGGCGGTAAAATAAAATGTCATATTTATCGGGAAAATAGCATGGTAATTTTCGACATGATATTAGCTGCTTGGTTTCAACAAAATGTCTTCGCAATTATTTTTTCGATTTTTTTTTAAATTTTTGACAAAATTTATAGATGCGTATTGTACATAGGGATAGATACTTTTCTTAATTTTTGGATCACTTGTTGGGGTGTGGATTATTTATGGGTGCGTATTATTTTCGAGAAATTACGGTAGTTGTTAGGATTAATTATATATATATATATATATATATATATATATATATATATATATATATATATATATATATATATATATATATATATTCAGGTAAGATAGCTGAAAGTTTTACGAAATAATGTAAGCATTTATATCAGTCACAAACCAAATTGTCTAGGGTTCTATGTAGACAATTTCATGTCATGACCTATATTATTTTTTTCAGTTGATTTAGATTTTAGCGTAGGCCTCATATTTGATTGGTTAATCACGGTAAACCCACAAGCCTCATTTTAATTCTGTTTTTTTTTTTTCGACTTCTCTTCCTCTTTCAAAAAAAGAGGAAGTATTCTACTTTTGAAATTAATCGTCACTCACCAGTAATTTACCATCACCCGAGGAGACATATTTGTAGTGTTGAGAAACGATTGCTATTGTGTAGCGGTTTTTTAACATGTTTCTGTTTTAATCTCCGAAAATAATGATTATATATATATATATATATATATATATATATATATATATATATATATATATATATATATATATATATATATATATATATATATATATATATATATATATATATATATATATATGCATTTTCTAAGGAATCGATTTTTTTTTACTCAGCGTTATTTCCAACGTGTACAGACAATGCTTTATTCTACAAAAGGGGGACTTAGGTTCAAACCTTATCCGAGGCTATATTTCATTTAATATGTTTCTCGTATACTAAAGCCAGTAAATGTAATTCATTTTCTTTTTACAAATAAAAACGTGTATAGAAAATTGGATATACACAAAATAATGTTTGGATTAGAAGGAAATCTGTAAATATGTATGTATAACTGGAATAAAACATGTTGAAACTCCTAAAAATTCAGACGGATTATATATATATATATATATATATATATATATATATATATATGAAGAAATATAGTCTTAAGGTCTGCTATATTTATGGGATAAAGTGCTCAATATCAGAGATAGAGCGTGTGTAAATATAAAAGTGAACATAGAAGTCAACACTTAGAGGCGACAGTCTGTTTCATGCTATATGCAATAGTCAGGTCCTGACGATTGCATATAGCATGTCGCCCTAAGTGTTGACTTCTATGTTCACTTTTATATATATATATATATATATATATATATATATATATATATATTTATTTATTTATATAAATAGGAAACTAAAAATGATACATATGACACACTCATATCCTCTCTCCCACCTCACTTCCTCACTTCGTTAACTTTACGTATACTTGATGAGGTCCGTCAAAAACGTGTGAATTTCTTTTCATTTTCATTTCAGCTTTTTGAAGTAAAGTCTGATGATCCAGAACCCTGTTAAAGGGGTTATGGTGAAATAGCTTATTATATGGAATCTTAACGTGGTCTGTCTTTTATTCAAACAAATATATATATATATATATATATATATATATATATATATATATATATATATATATATATATATATATATATATAAAGATTTTGAAGAACTACTTCAGATTAATGGTGTAGAGATATTCCTCCTCGGAACAAGATCAGTTTCCGTCGAAATATCTTACATTTATTTGCTAAAAACAAGAAGCCTGTTTGGAGGTTTAGTAAAACACGATGCCCCATTTCACTGTTATCAGTTCTTTCGAAAAGTACGACTGTTTCTACACAAACCTTCACCACTGTAATCAAATCATATGTGCGGGTGGTTTAAACTGAACTGTTGGGCCCACACGTCGAAATCAACGTGAGTGTCCAATCCAATTCATATATATATATATATATATATATATATATATATATATATATATATATATATATATATATATATATATATATATGTGTGTGTGTGTGTGTGTGTGTGTATAAATTTTTAAGGCTTATATTGAAATAATAAAAATTATAAAAAATCTCATATTGAAATAAAACAAATTAAAACATTTTCATTTTCTTTCTTCATCTTCTATTAAAACGTATTCCTTTTCTTTCTTTCTTTTTTTCTTCATTTCGCCTGGATAAATTGACTCCATTTATTAAGAAAATGCCGGTCTAAAGAGATGAATGTAGATTCATGAAATAAATTATAACCGAATGGATATTTGAGGATTCTGTACTAATTATTATCATATTGATCTTATCCTCATATATATATATATATATATATATATATATATATATATATATATATATATATAAATAAAATAAGAACAGTAAGATATATAATCCGGTGTTCTTATTTTTATTTTTACAAAAATAATTAACTCGATGTAAATTTACAGAGCATTAATATTATAAATTAATTGATTTAAAATATGGTTTTTCCGCTACACAGTTCTAACCATGTTTCAAAAATGGAAGCTAAAAAATACGAATTTAATTTTGCAATTAAATTAAAGACATTAGCTCCATTTCATCCTCAAGCGAATTTTGGAGTAACTTTTAAAATTACTGGGTTTTAAAGACATTAAATGGAACTAATGTCTTTAGTTTAATTGCAAAATTAAATTCGTGGCTTTTAGCTTCCATTTTTGAAACATGGTTAGAACTGTGTAGCGGAAAAACATATTTTAAATCAATTAATATATATATATATATATATATATATATATATATATATATATATATATATATATATATATATTACATTCATTCAAAAAAACAAATATAGAGGTTAATGATTTAAATGACGAAAATACATCTTCGCAAACAATTTCAATAAGATACATTAACCCCGAACCTGTATATGAATGATATGATCCCTGTTTATAAATTCCAGTTTTATAAGGTCTTTTTTAAGTTTTTACAAGCTTTCGTCTGTTCCTACAGACATCATCAGGTATGGAAATAGATTTGTTCTTGTTTTTTTACTTCTCGGTAATAAGAGGACAACGAAAATAGAGATGTAATCCGAAAAAATGCTATGAGAAATGTGTTATTGTTTTGGAACGTGCGGTCGCAACGCTGAGTTTGAATTTTAAATTTTAAGGTTGTGCGTTTTTGTACAAATATAGTAATAAGAGAATTCTTTTGTACTGGCAGGTTTTCCGTCAATGTGGCATGAACTATATTGTTCAATAATTACAAGAATGTCACTTATTATCCGAAAGTTGCACGTTGGATCAGTTATTTTAATTTCGATTATAGGTGCAGTTTAATTTATAATTACATGAATCATTCATACAAAAAACAAATATTTCTATTTCTTCATATATATATATATATATATATATATATATGTATGTATGTATGGGTTTAAGATTGTGTTTCCAGTTTCTTCTATAATCTTTTCATTGTCTTTCATTCTTGGTAGACCTCTTGCGTCTTAGAAGTATTATCGCCTTGCTTGGGGTGAATTGATTACATCTATTAAATTTTATTCATTGTTAAGTTATTTTCTTTTGTCTTTTCAGGTAAACGTTAAATGAGCTTATAATTGATCCTATCTTATAAATACATCAACTTTGACTCTAGGATACTTGGATAAGTATATTTCATTTTGATAAAAGGCTGTCCCCGAGAGGCACAACTCCCCACTGATTTTTTTTAACCCTTTGATTTATATTAAATTCAGATTTGAGCAAGGGAATGACTTCTATCCAAAATATAAAAGGAGAAAGCCAGAAGATGGAGGTCACTTTGGCAAGATCAAAATGAGATAATATGGATGTCAAGTTGAACAAGAAATCGCCAATCAGTGGGTAGTGCCTTACAATGCATATTTGTTGTGACATTGCAACTGTCATATCAATGTTGAAATCTGCTCATTAATTCAGTCAATTAAGTATTGCATCAAATACATATCAAAGGGGTCAGATCAAGCTGTTTTTGCACCCCTCTCACTGAATTTTTTCTCTTTGATTTAAATTAAATTTAATTTTGAAAGGTAATGGCTTTTATCCAAAATATAGAAGGAGAAAACCAGAAGAAGGAGATCACATCAGCAAGATCATTGGGTAATACTGAAATACTTTATTTTTCTGCACAAATTATAACAATGATTTAAAATCATTCATCATTATCTTACAAAAAATGTGTAAGACCCAGTCAATCAACTATTGCATCAAATACGTATCAAATGGGTCGGATCAAGCTGTTTTTCCCCCACACCACTGAATGTTTTTCTCTAAGATTTAAATTAAATTTAAATTTAAACAGGGGAATGACTTCTATCCAAAATTTTGACATAATTTGGGCGCTAAAAGCAGAAGAACGGGCGGATAGCCGGAAACCAACAGAAATTGTTGCATATTTTGATCAAAAATATATTGGACAAAAGCTAGAACAAATCTTGAAAATATTATTCGATGATATTTCTTTAAGCCGTTCACTCCAAACAAGGCAGAAGTGCCACTAGCATGCAAGGGGTTATAGAGTGTGAGAGTAAAAAGGGGGTTTTGACGAAAGGATAAAGTAAAGGACGGGGACAAGTTCAAGTCATCAGAAGGTGTCGATTGATATTACATTTGAATATTTGAAGATTATAGATATCAGGGAAGCAAGTAAGAGGAAGGGAGTTCCACTGTCGAGAAGTGCGAGAGAAGAAGCTGTTGGAGTAGAAGAGGCGGTTACATTTAACTGTTTCAACAGTGAAAAGGTGTGACCGATATGCCAACCTCGTAGCACGCTTAAATTCATGCAGTTGTGGTACCAGTGAAAATAGGTCATCAGAGCAGTTACCATGAAAATACTTGTAGAAAAGACAGAGGGAAGCCACGTCAGGCCTGTGGAAAAGTGACTGTTGACGAGATGCCAGATCAGGACCTATCACATTGCATATCCGTCTCTGGATTTTGCTGAGGACCTCGTGATGAACAGCGGGGGCACCAGACCATATATGGCAAGAGTATTCCATGCATGGACGAATGGTTGATTTGTAGATTTGAAGGATGAATTCTGACGAGAAAAACCTGCTGGCGCCACACAAAGAAACCTGTTTTCCTTGCGGTAGATGAATCTATTGATTCAATGTAGTTTTTTCCACCTCAGGTCAGTGGAAAAACGTAAGACCAAGAAGGCGCAGGCAGAGGCTCTCGTAGAGCTGGTATCACCCATGCTGATAGGAGGCAGGGAGGTTTCCCTATGGTGGGTAAATTTCTTTCAGAAAACGCCCCTCCCATTCTTTTTCGATAATCCAGTCATTCAGTTATTCGTAATTTGATTAATTATATTTTTTTCAATTGTCTTCCACGGCTTATCAACCCTTTGCAGACTATCTAAAACCAGAAAATATTTTTAGATTATAAGATTTTTTTATTTTGTGATAATAATTGTTTAGTGATACAAGCTTTACTGATGAACCCATAGCTAGGGGAGAAGAGGTGGATTCATTCCTTTCCCAAGAGTATTTGCTCGTAAATGAATATAATGAACCCAATTGGAATTCGAACTCGGTTCTCCGATTAACAGTTATCCATTACACCACCCGTACATCCAAGATTACAGCACTTGGTATTCCCAAGTGGTCACCCATCTATCTACTGACATGTTGCTTAACTTCGTTGATGATACGGGAATCAGTGTTTCAATATGATGGATTCATAAGCACAACCATATTTTATCAACCCTTATTCCAAGATATCTGCATAATCGAGGTAGTGCTATATCTGTATATATAAATTTGTAGCCTCTGTCTGTGTTATCGAACTTCTCCTAAGGTTTTGGAGAAAGACCCACCCCTATACCCATATATATTCTGAAACTACATTACTCAGTTTAGCGACTCGGATTGAGGAATCGGATTTTGAATTTCAGTCGAGCCCATCACATTAACTTATGTGCTAATAAATGTATGAATCTATTCTCTTCTCCCCTCAGCTCTGGGTAAATGGCAGGGCAGACTGCGTCCTATAAACTTGTTTGGCAACCGGTCCAGGAGAATTACAACTCTGAATTCAAAGAAATGGGCCTAACGTACGGGCCTAACGTACGGATTGAAGTAAACCCAGGCTACATTGTTTACGCTTCTGGTGTCGGTCAAGAGCTTGAAAAGGAGATAGGATCATGACGAGGAAGAACCAATCTGTTCCATCTGCTCTTGGGGCCCCTATATCCGACGAGTGACCGAGTCGAAATTCTGATGACGATGATGATGATGATGATGAGGTTGTCGAATATTCTTCTAAAAATATGAATGTTGTAGGGATTTAGTGTGTCCTAGATATTAAGGATGCTAAGGATATCATGGATCGAGCGTGTGAGCAACGATGAGCTCTTACAGAGGTTACAAACAAGGAGAAGGCTTATACCTAATATCAGAAAGAGGCATCTGAAGTTCCTGGGACACATAATGAGGAAGTAGGGCCTGGAGAATCTGATACTCACGGGTCAAATAGAGGGGAAGACAGACAAAGGAATGAAGCCCGTGACATACCTGGCGAGCTTGAGCAGGTGTATGACAGAATATGGTCTGTGGGAAGAAGCAGAGGTAAGAAGCCTGCTGAGAGCTGCAAGGGATAGAGGGAGGTGGAGAGCCATGATCGCCTACGTCCTGAAAGAACATGGCACATAAAAAGATTATTTGGATAAGTATATTTCATTTTGATCAAAGGGGTTACCCGTAGTCACAACCCTCCTCCTAACTGAAATATTTTTTCCCCTTTGGTCTAAATTAAATTTAAATTGGAACAATGAAATGACTCTAGGATACTTGGATAAGTATATTTCATTTTTATCAAAAGCTGTCCCCAAGAGGCACAACTCCCTACTGAAATTTTTAACCCTTTGATTCATATTAAATTCAAATTTGAACAAGGGAATGACTTCTATCCAAAATATAAAAGGAGAAAAACAGAAGATGGAGGTCACTTTGGCAAGATCAAGATGAGATAATATGGATGTCAAGTTGAGCAAGAAATCGCCAATCAGTGGGCAGTGCCTTACAATACATATTTATTGCGACAATTCAACTGTCATATCAATGTTGAAATCTGCTCATTAATTCAGTCAATTAAGTATTGCATCAAATACATATCAAAGGGGTCAGATCAAGCTGTTTTTGCACCCCTCTAACTGATTTTTTTCTCTTTGATTTAAATTAAATTAAATTTTGAAAGGGAATGGCTTTTATCCAAAATATAGAAGGAGAAAGCCAGAAGATGGAGGTCACATCAGCAAGATCATTGGGTAATACTGAAATGCTTTATTTTTCTGCACAAATTATAACAATGATTTAAAATCAGTCATCATTATCTTACAAAAAATGTGTAAGACCCAGCAAAGTGTGGGTAATTCAGCTAGCATATATATATATATATATATATATATATATATATATATATATATATATATATATGAAGAGAACTAGATATAGACATTTAGGCTTTCTCTTTAATATATAGGTAATTGATATATATTTTGACGATAAATGTTGAGAGACAGTGAAACAGACAGTTAGGTAAATTAAGAATGCGTCAAATAGATAATGACTCCCTCAAATAGATACATTTATTCATATATCCTTATAATTTAGCATATGTAAATCTGATTCGGAAGCCTCGTGTAAACGACATTGCGAAACCCGATTACATTAGACACTTCCACAAATATTACACATGTTGTAACGTATATTATATTCTCATATTATTAAAATATATTAATACATATGTCATTTACCTCTGATAGAATTTCAATAAAATTACCCATATATCAACACACACACACACACACAGAGATTATATATATATATATATATATATATATATATATATATATATATATATATATATATATATTTTCTGAGCTGAGATATTATGTACACTATTTACATTATTTGGACTATTGTCCTCATCTTTGTCGCCATATTTATTACAACGTTTCGGCCGTTGTACGCTACGGCCTTCTTCAGGTCGTTGGAATGTCGAACTGAACCCTTTATTTCTATTTCCACTCCTTTATCCATTCTGCCCTGTGTTTCGGTTTAATCCAGTGACTGGACTCAAAGAGTTTGAGTTCAATACCCGGTTAAGGCAGAGGAGAACATTCAGAGGGGAATTAACAGGTGATAACTGATAACTGACATCCATTAAACATGGCACTTGGAACTAGAACAGTCTACCCCAGTGAGCGAAATAAAGCATTCATTTCGACATTCCAACCATCTGAAGAAGGCCGGAGCGTAGAACAGCCGAAACGTTGTAATAAGTATGGCGACAAAGATGAGGACAATAGTCTGAATGATGTAAATAGTATATATATATATATATATATATATATATATATATATGTGTGTGTGTGTGTGTGTGTGTGTGTGTGTGTGTGTGTGTGTGTAGATAGATAGATAGATAGATAGATAGATAGATAGATAGATAGATAGATAGATATTCCAGAAATTTAAAGAGATTTTAACTGCTTGAGGCAGTTATGATTACTGGATTACTTGAGGCAGTTATAACGACAGGATTATTTGAGGGAGTTATAACTACTGGATTACTTAAGGCATTTATAACTACAGGATTATTTGAGGGAGTTATAATTACTGGATTACTTAAGGCAGTTATAACTACAGGATTATTTGAGGGAGTTATAACTACTGGATTACTTAAGGCATTTATAACTACAGGATTATTTGAGGGAGTTATAACTACTGGATTACTTGAGGCAGTTATAACGACAGGATTATTTGAGGGAGTTATAACTACTGGATTACTTGAGGCAGTTATAACGACAGGATTATTTGAGGGAGTTATAACTACTGGATTACTTGAGGCAGTTATAACTACAGGATTATTTGAGGGAGTTATAACTACTGGATTACTTAAGGCAGTTATAACTACTGGATTATTGTAGTCGTCCTTGTCGGCTTTATCTCGTATCCAAGAATTTAATTTTTTCGTTGCTGATCGCTTCCTTTATGATGATGGCCTTGATGACGAAATTTGCCGCCAACGTGCAACTTCAGGACTTGAAGCTTCCAGTTTTACCAAACCTGCTCCCTTCATTCATTCCCTTTCTGCTCCTAACCCTGACAATGCTACCATCCCGGGTAAGGGTGGACCTGTAAACACCAACTATGGTTCCACGCTCCTCAAAGCCTCCTGATCAAAGACCTTGCACTTGGATGTAGTTTATCGTCTTACCAGAACGCGAATGTAGTTTATCGTTTTACCCAGGACTGTGAGAAATATGTATCTCTTTTTAAGAAAGGAGATATTTGAAAAAAAATCCAAGGCTTAAGTTAATATTTTGCATTTTCCAGAATGTGTTCTTGAAAGTGCAATTATCGATTCTTGCTAAAATATTAATTTAAGTTATTGATATTCCTTTTTAAAAATTACTATATTATTATGTAATAATATATTATTATATTATATTACATTCCTATGGATGTTATATTGACGATAAACTACATCCGAAAGTAAGGCCTCTAATCAAGAGATTGGACATTGTGTTTCCCAGGTCCACCCTGCTCCGGGGTGGTAGCACCTATTATGGACCCAGCTGTGACCAACTAGGGAACACTTAAACTAAATCTAAAAATTAGTAAAGTATACGAAAACATTGACATAGTAAAAATACCATACATTTTTATAACCAAATGACGGAAATTACGCTTTTGAAGCAAATTGATCAATAGTATATTTTTATACAAAATTAACGAAAAATATATTTGTGTGGCAAAATGATAACGAATACAACACAAAAAATTATTAGAATACATTTTATAGTAAAAAATATAAATATACATTTTATAGTAAAATTTATAGATATGCATTTTATAGTAAAAATTGTAAGAATACATTTTTAAGTAAAAATTATAAGAATACATTTTATAGTAAAAATATAAGAATACATTATTATAGTAAAAATAATAGGATACATTTTTATAGTAAAAATTATAAATATACATTTTATATTAAAATTATAAGAATACTTTTTTAGTAAAAATTATAAGAATACATTTTTATAGTAAAAATTATAATATATTTTTATAGTAAAAATTATAAGAATACATGTTTATAGTAAAAATAATAGGATACATTTTTATAGTAAAATTATAAATATATATTTTATATTAAAATTATAAGAATACATTTTTATAGTAAAAATTACAAGAATATATTTTATAGTAAAATTACAAGAATATATTTTTATAGTAAAAATTATAAGAATACATTATTATAGTAAAAATAATAGGATACATTTTTATAGTAAAAATTATAAGAATACTTTTTATAGTAAAAATTATAAGAATACATGTTTATAGTCAAAATATAAGAATACATTTTATAGTAAAAATATAAGAATACTTTTTATAGTAAAAATTATAATACATTTTTCATAGTAAAAATTATAAGAAATCTTTTTATAATAATTATCAATACACATTTTTATATTAAAATTATAAGAATATATTTTTATAGTAAAAATTATAAATATACATTTTTATATTAAAAATTATAAGAATACTTTTTTATATTTAAAATATAAGAATACTTTTAATAGTAAAAATTATAATACATTTTCATAGTAAAATTATAAATCTTTTTTATAATAAAAATTATGAATACACATTTTTATATTAAAAATTATAAGAATATATTTTATAGTAAAATTATAAAAATAGATTTTTATAGTAAAATTACCAACAACAGATTTTTGTAAAAATATTACCAAAATACATGTTATCATGTACAAACTATATAACTAAAAATCATACGTTTACTGTGAAAGTATAAAATTCCTTTTCAAAATATATAATGCTGAAACCATAAAATTGTAAAATTGCATTAAATACCACATGCAGCTTGATATGACACTAAATAAAATCAACCAAACCAAACATTATGTAAGCTATATTCCTTTTCAAAAAATGCAGCCATTTGAGAACGAAATAATATCAACTGTCGACACAAAATATCGTAGATCTTAAAACAATTAATAATAATGTTACAAATTTGTGTTCCCCTTTTAAAATCTTCGCCTAACTTGAAAACTGAATTGAATGAACCTGAACATTGAAATATAAACTATTAATAACATTAAAGACCTATTATCGAGAAATAAACATATTGCAAAATATTTTACGTTATTTGCCAAGCAATTTGTTTTAGGGGATCAAAATAAACTTAAACTACAAGCATTTTCGAAAGATAAAAAACAAATCAGCAAAAATGTTTCCATATAGGAAAGGGTCCTTTTAAAAACACGTTCAACAGTAAAATAAAAATTTATTAACACTAAACAAGACAAAATTAAGTGCGTATAAAAAATGAAAGCCTTATGACCAACACGACTTGTAAAACAAAAACGAAAATCAAACCATATGATAATTATCAATGTGTATTCATTTATATATTTCCTGCCCCATTTGTAATGGGAAGGGAGATAAATCAACTTAAGTTAGTAAATTTATGAGTTATTACTTCCCTTAGTCATTTTAATAATCGATACAAATAAAATATTTATCTGCATTTAGAGAAAATTACTTCTCGAGCAAAATGAACCGTTTAATTAATTAGTTTTTTTCCGGGTTTCTTAAATTGCAGTCTTATTGGATCAAGCCTTGTGTGTGAGGCACTCAGATACCATTGTCTGTTAAGTGATCGTCTTGATTCAACTTAGTTTTAAAATAGACTTTGTCGTCACCGTCTTGGTCGACGCCGTCTTTGTTGTGTTGCTAATCATTTTCTTCCGATAGATATATTTCCATTTCACGCAAACACATACAGTTCTTAACATGAAACGATATGGAAGAAAAAGAGATTTATATAATATAGTAATCAATAAATCATAGATACCATTGAACGTTTATAAACTATAAAGGGAGCGGATTGGTTAAACGGTCCAATGGTCTTTATTTATGAATCCTTTATCTCCGCTTTATTGAATGTCAATTCATTGTTCCAAGATTTTTGTTATCGATGTATCTCACTATTAATACTCTGAGCCCTGCGTCCCTGAACAATTTTAACCCTCCTGCCTGACGAGTGTTTACCCACCGTTCAATAGGTGGCTGGGCATTAAGTCATTTTTCTCTATTCAAAGGTTTAAAGCCCAAAATAAATTCAACTACGACGATGCTAACAAAAAAGCTTACATTTCATTTGGCTGAGCATAGTTCAATAACTCGGCATTTAAAGGAACACTCATGCCCACATTCACAGATTAGACGGATATTAGTTGAAACTACATCTATATTACATAAAAACAATAATAAGCATAAATAAAAAACCTTGAATACCTTCTATAAGTGAATTAATACTTTGAGCCCTGTGTTCGTGAACAATTTTAACACATCTGCCTGAGCTCCTAGTCAAAATTCGCAAATAATTGCTATCTAATGTTTCACGGTAGATATAAAAATAGTTACAAGTGTTTACCCACCGTTCAACCGGTAGCTGGGCATTAAGTTATTTTTCTCTACCACCTTTCAACCGGTGGCTGTGCATTGTCATTTTTCTCTCCCACCGTTAAATTTGTGTTCAGGGCTGAAAGTGTTAAATATTTCTAAGAATTGCCGCCATTTTCGACGGCACCAGTACACTCCTTAATAAATAAAAACGGTATTTTTTAGAGAAAGCCATCATCTTCAGACAATCGTTAAGTCATCGCATGATATTCTTTTCGTTTCAATTTTGAAACTTTTTGCCAAATATTCTATTGGTTTCACACATTTTTACTTTATTTTCACCTAGTTTTGTTAATCGAATGTAAGATAATAATTTAACATTATATATATATATATATATATATATATATATATATATATATATATATATATATATATATATATATATATATGCAAAACACTTTCGGAAATCAGACCGAATTCTCTCAGTCACTGTGTTTTATCTAAAAATAAATACGGTTAAATTCACCTTCATCCCTGCCGTGCATAGTGGTAGAATCCCTGACAGTCGGGTTTCGATCCCAGCTAGAGGCAACTGGACGTCTAGTCTAGCCACACTGATGAACTGTGATACAGCGAAACAGTCTGTCTGTGGATGACAATATATATGCTCCCGAAAACATTTTTTCGGTTGAACTCTCTGGGGAGGAAGTTTGGGTTTGTAAACGGTGACTATTACGGCTAATAATGCAATAATGACGCCAATTCTGTCGGGTTTCGATACGAGCTAGAGGCAACCGGACGTCTACTCTAGTCACACTGAGCTGTGTTACAGCGAAACAGTCTGTCTGTGAATATATATATATATATATATATATATATATATATATATATATATTAAAGACATTTTATGTTTAACGTTGTTATTTATAGATACAAGTATTTAAGTAAATGCACTGTTTATTCTCGGACATTCAGGCCGGTAAATGTTATTTAATACTGTTTATCATAAACAGGCATTTGCTTAAATACTTGTATCTATAAATAACAACGTTAAACATAAAAAAATGTCTTTAATAAATAAATTGTCGGACCTTGTCCATTTCTTAATATATATATATATATATATATATATATATATAATATTATCTCATTTTTTACATCAGGTGTTAAAAGGAAGAAAACATCTATGTGTTTCGCACATTTTCACTTTATTTTTGTCCCAGTTTTTGTTAATAGAATGTTAAATAAAAATTTAACATTATATATATATATATATATATATATATATATATATATATATATATATATATATATATATACACACACACATACATACATACATATATATATACATATGTATATATACTTATATATATATATATATATACTTACATACATATATATATACTTATATATATATATATATATATATATATATATATATATACATACATATATATACTTATATATACATATATATGTGTGTGTGTGCGTAATATGTAATATTATCTCATTTTTTACATCAGTTATTGGAAAACATTTTCAATTTATTTTGTCCCAATTTTGTTAATCGAATGTTAAATAAAAATTTAACTTTTTACCTCATTTTCACATCAAGTGTTGGAAAGAAGAAAAAAAAGAAAAACGCATAATTCATTATTTATTAAAATACAAATACACCTTAGAAAGTGATACGAATTAAATTTCTTAGCGCGCTTAATTTATTTGTTTAAAACGTCAGTAGGGTACATATTTCATGCGATTAAATGGCGAAGGATAGATGAAAAAATATTAGTGTGTTAGTAAAAGTTATCTCTAACGATTACTTAAGCGTTAATTCTGTCAATTATTTTAAGGACGACCTCTCAGAAAAATGTCTGTGTCCGATAAAATCATTTGAGTTTGAGTAACACAAAAAAATGATGATGTCTTCTTTTTCAAGGCCGGTGCAAGGGTCGCGTACAACACGCAGCCCCCATTAGTACTGACCAAGCGGGGGGGCCCTTACACTACTATATCTCAATTTTCATAAGGCTGTATCCATATAAAGTACACATTTTTATAGTAACCTAATTATGTACAATAATGGACTATATGCAATATAGGCGAACAATTCTACTAGAAAAATTGAAAATAAATACAATGTATCTAAATACAAATTAGAGATATGTTATAATTTTTTCTCTCTCAATTTTTTCATGCATATATCTGTCTCTGTCTCTGTCGCTGTCTTTCTCTCTCTCTCTCTCTCTCTCTCTCTCTCTCTCTATCTATCTATCTATCTATCTAATTCTGTTCAGTATCTATCTATCTATCTCGGTCTGTTCATCATTATGTTACATCAACTCGATAAGGTTGTATTCATATAAAGTACACATTTTTATAGTAACCTAATTATGTACAATAATGGATCAGATGCAATATAGCTGAACAATTCTACTAGAAAAATTGAAAATAAATCCAATGTATCGAAATACAAATTAGAGACATGTCATAATAGATCATTTCATCTGAAATAAGTCAACAATATTTTGCGGAAATTTTTATCCTGCTAAAAAGTTTCTAGATACAATATTGAATGTTATATAGCTTTTCCTTTTCGAACCTTAAGAAAAGCTAATCAAATTCTCGGATATATATATATATATATATATATATATATATATATATATATATATATATATATATATATATATGCAATTATATTGATAAAATAGGAAAAGAACCATTAGTTTGATGATCCAAAAGTCCTTTAGAATTTCTGTATTTATTTTTTTAAAAAAGTGCTCGATACACAAGTAGAACCTAGATTATGTTGATACAGTAGTTGTCAGTGACAATAATTACCCTACCGCCCCGTGTAAATATAATTGGTTTTCCCCATTTCCCTCGAAACTAATATTATGAATGTATGTGCTTATAAAGCTCCGTAAATTTCAAAATATGTTATTCAAAATTCTCTTAAAATTAAACAGAACTAGATACTTTAATTTAGTTTATATGATATATATATATAGATATATATATATATATATATATATATATATATATATATATATATATATATATATATATATATATATATATATATATATATATATATATATATATATATATATATATATATATATATATATATATATATATATATATATATATATATATATATATATATCATATATATATATATATATATATATATATATCATATATATATATATATATATATATATATATATATATATATATATATATATATATATATATATATATATATATATATATATATATATATATATATATATATATATATCATCTATCTATATATGTATATATATATATATATATATATATATATATATATATATATATATATATATATATATATATATAATATCTATCTATCTATCAACTATCTATCTATCTATCTATCTATATATATATATATATATATATATATATATATATCATATATTATATATATTAAGTGCATCCACATCAAAAAAGACTGCTTAAAATTCGAAGGCTTAAAAAAACATTTACCCCACACCGAACACAACAAAATCCTTTCAAGCTCGAGTCGGCCGCGGTATATTTGCGCGACCAACGCAATATCGTTTATTATAGGCGCTTATGTTGATAGCTTAAAAACGAAGAAAAATAATTATATGGTTCTCTACCGACAGAACTGAAGCCAAAAGTTACATTCCATCCCGTGTAACACAACGAAATTCACCAAAATTGTCTTGGAAACTCTCCTGATTTAAATTCAATAAGAGAAACTACTGTGATCAATCTGCAAGGAACGATTTCATAGAATGGGCATAAGAAGTATTAACATGCGTACAGTGTCATGTTTCATTGGACAATACGAAAGAATGTAAATAGTAAGGGAATTATTGATTTTGTTTCAATTAATATGACAATGGTGTATGTACGGTAATGTACAATCCCATAAACCAGGTTTTCCTCTCCGACCTATCAAATACCACCCGTATACCAACTATCAAAACACCCCAACCACATAATTTCTCTATACACACCGAACAACTGCAGCATAGCATCAACTAATGACTTTCTCCGAGGTAAGTAACAATCTAACTCTCTGCTTTCGGGCGGCGAGGAACCCGGATGAGGCTCCGCCGAAGGGCAGAGTCTCGTTCGGGGTGGTTGACTGGCCCTGAACCCGTTTATGCGGATTCAAAGAGGAATATTTTTGGCCGAGCCTACGGGCTCGGAAATCCCACGTTAAACCCGGCCTTGTGCCATATGTAACCCTCGTGGGTGGTGAGGCTAAATATTACTAATGACTTTCTCTAAATCTTGAATACAGCAAATTCCATAGGAATACTATAGCCTCGCTGGACGTCGAAAACATCTTTATCAACGTCCCAGTCGAGGAAACAATCAACAATTAGCGACTGTGCATGCAAACACCCGGCAATACCTCCCCCCAAAATCAAACCTGCTATTCCCCAGAAACCACCCCTCGTTTGTACAACGAAAGCTCTACTCTATGACTATAATCGCAACACATATATCCAAACTAATGGTATTATCATGTGGAAACCCTTTAGGCCTTGCTTTCGTTGACTTTTACATGCCATACATTGAGACCAAAGTATTTAAAACAAACGATTAACTTGAAATCTATACAATGTATGTGGATTACATTTTCGTTTTGATATAAAAAAAAAAATAAAGATGAAATCGCAAACATAAAATCAAATTTTGAAAAAAAGCACAACACCAAAATTGATATATGAACACAGGGTATATAACAAAATGCAATTCCTCGATTATAAGATAGTTTAGCACTTAGCAGTATAAATAAAGCACTAGTCCGAATACTTGACTACTAAACTATGATAACCAATGCCCGGAAATATATAAAATGATAACAAACAATAGAGCATATCTAAATTCATCTTCTAAAAGAATATTTCTAAACGAACTAAACCACTTAACACAAACTCTAGTCAACAACAATTTTTCCAACTACATCTTACTTATTATAAAACGCAGATTGTGTTTGTGTGTGTGTGTGAGTGTGTGTGTGTGTGTGTGTGTGTGTGTGTGTGTGTGTGTGTGTGTACGTTTATATATTGGGTCGGATTTCCTATATTTTTCAACCGATTTCAACAAAACTTCACAGGACTACGTAAAATTACCTTGCGGTGGTTCTGACAGTGCAAAAAATTGGAAAAACATAATTGTTTTTGCACGAAATCAATTTGAAAACACGATTAATCAAGGGAATGAAAGGGGGACAACTCATATCGAGTTATACTTATTATAAAACCCAGTTTGTGTGTGTGTGTGTGTGTTCGTTTATATATGGGATCTGATTTCCTACATTTTTCAACCGATTTCAACAAAACTTCACTTTTTTTTGGCAGGTAGTGTTTCTTATTGTCTTGCACACTTTTTTCTTTATTTTTAAATACAGAATGCTTTAAAAATTCCATTTACAAGACAATTGTTTATAATAAAATTCTATTCAATCGGTAGACTCATAACGATTGAAAACAAAGTTTTGTTTGAGTTTGGGTTTGACCAATTCGTAAAA
>CAHIKZ030002933.1:4092500-4100000 GCA_903632075.3 Acanthosepion pharaonis | reverse complement strand
TTATATACACATTTCCTTCCGGGACCCAATCAGAGATCTATGTTCAGAACTGGCCTCATGACTTTTACCACTGATCATTTTTGTAAACCGAAAAAAAAAAACGCAAAATATTATCATTATTTTTATTATTATTATTATTATTATTATTATTATTTTTATTATTATTATTATTATTATTATTATTTCCATTTGATTTCTGTTATATACACATTTTCTTCCGTGTCCCAACCAGAGATGTAAGTTCAGAACTGGTTTCATGACTTTAACCACTGATCATTTTTGTAAAACAACGCAAAATATTATTATTATTATTATTATTATTATTATTATTATTATTATTATTATTGATTACTGGTCATATTTTTAAAAGACACTCTATCGATCCAATATTCTCAATAACTTCTGAAGAAAAATCTTAATTTATTTCAAGTCTCAGGTAAAAGACGTGGTAAAGGATTGTATCAAACAGCAGATTAAAATAAATATATATATAACAAACACACCAACACATCAATAAAAATAATAATAATAATAATAATAATAATAATAATAATAATAATAATAATAAATGTAGTAAATCAAAACAGAAGCCAAGAACCAACTATTGCAGCAAAAAGATATGAAAAAAAGAAAGCCAAGGATAAAGCCTTGAACAGATGAAAACAACGCTGGCAAGACAAACCTCTGCATGGCCAATATCCAGAACGTGCAAATAAACCCAATGTTGATAAAGTTAATACTCATCGATGGTTACGAGCATCTGGATTAAAGTCTGAAACTAAGGCTTTATTCTTGCAGCGCAAGACCAGAGTCTTTTCACTAGGAATTTTCAGGCAAATATCATACATAATAATGTGGATCAAAATGCAGGTTCTGTGACAAATACCAAGAAACAATAGACCATCTAATCTCAGGATGTTCTATACTTGCCCCAATATAAAAATCGTCACGATTAATACTTACACTGGACAATGTGCAAACACTTTGGAAAATGTGTTGGTATGAACATCGGCCAGCGCCGGTTACAGAAATAGAAGATTTTTTTATACCATCCACACAGACAGAAAAATTGAAACAAATAGGCCGGACATTATTGTCAAAAACCAGGAAAAAAAAACTTGCCTACTAATTGATATGAAACCCATTTTAACCAAAAGAATTTGAAAAACTATCAAAATACAAAAGACCTGTCCTAATAATACCAGTGGTAATAGGTGCGCAGGAATTATAAAAATGGAACAAACAACACATTGAAAGAATCCCTGGAAACCCAACTGGACATACAGAAATATGAAAATTGTAACACACACTAAGGACTTTGTCTATGTAACGCTAGCCACACATCGGAAAAAAAAAAAAAAAAAAAAAAAAAAAGAAAATGTGCCCATAATAATAAACAGAAATCGAATAATGATGATGACAATAATAATAATAAAATTGTTCTGACAAGTACAGCCCATTTACGAAGGGCTTTATCTAAATTTTTTTTTTTCAATGGAAAGTGTCATGATGCTTTCAACCTTAGGTCTTTGCTGTCAAAAGAAATAAAACTTCAAAGTAATAATAATAATAATAATAATAATAATAATAATAATTGAGGAGACTTTCAAGTCTTTGCTGTCAACTAAACTTCAGTGTGACTTATCCGTGACTACTGATGTAGTATATTTTAAATGAAATCCTTTGTAGGATGGATTTTATATCTTTCTATATCGAAGCAATGGGACAGACTGTATTCATGTTCAAATAATAATAATAATAAACACCCCGAGTGAGTAAAATCTTTTGTATTTCGTTGCTTGGGCATACAGGGATGCCTTCAATGTGTTACATTGCAGTTTGCAGGGACTGCCATGTCAATAAGTATCATTTCTTCCTTTGATTTCTGTTGTATACACATTTCCTTCCGGGTCCCAACCAGTTACCTAAGGTCAGAAATGGCTTTCTGGTAGTTACCACTGATGGTTTTTGTAAAAAACAAAACAAAAAACTAAGATCAGCCACATTTGACATAGATAAAACTCTTCGTAATGTATGAGCTGTACTTGTAAGTATAATTCGTTGTATTTATTTAAGACATTGTCTACAAGGGTTCCTTCAACAAGTCTATCGGAACCTTTTCCAATCAATCCATGTGATCATAATATATCTGGAATTATTATTATTATTATTATTATTATTATTATTATTATTATTATTATCTATGATTTTATATTATTTTTTTTTAATATCTTCAAAGATACATTACAATCTGTGGGTTCTAGCACGTCAATAAGAAAGCACATTATTATTATTATTATTATTATCTATGATTTTAAATTATTTTTTTTTAATATCTTCAAAGATACATTACAATCTGTGGGTTCTAGCACGTCAATAAGAAAGCACATTCTGTTTAAGGTTTTATTATTATTATTTTTATTTTCTTTGATTTCTGGCGTTTACACATTTCTTTCCGGGTCCCGCCCAGGGACCTAAGGTTAGAAATGGCGTCATGACACTTTCCACTGACAAAAAATAAATAAATAAATAAATAAATTACATAGATAAAGCCCTTCGTAAGGTGTGGGCTGTACTTGTCAGAACAATTTTTTGTATCTCCTTGAGGCATGGACTTCCAGGAATCCCTTAGTCTACTGCAATCTTTTCCAACCAGTCCTAAGGCTCCAACTACAACAGGGATTGTTGATTTTCCCATAATTATTATTATTATTATTATTATTATTATTATTATTATTATTATTATTATTATTATTTCCTTTGATTTCTGTTGTATACACATTTCCCCCCGGGTTCCAACCAGAAAGCTAAAGGCAGAAACGAATTCATGTCATTTCCACTGGTTATTTTTGTAAAAAAAAAAAAAAAAAATTAAATCATACATATTTTACATAGATAAATCTCTTCTTAAGGTGTGGGCTGTACTTGGGAGTACATTTTTCGGGGTATTTCTTTAAGGCGTCGGCATCTAAGAATCCATTCGGAAAATCTATCGGAACCTTTGCCAATCAATCCGTGAGTTCCAACTACATCACTGATGTCTTCATGTGCCATATTTTGGAGATTTCCACTTCAAGATCATTGTATTTTGATAGTTTTTCTTTAAATATATTCAAACATACATTACAATCTGCGGGTTCTACCACGTCTATAAGAAAGCATATTCTGTTTAAGGTTTTTTTTTATTATTATTATCATTATTATTATTATCATTATTATTATTATTATTATTATTTCCTTTGATTTCTGTCGTATAGACATTTCCTTCTGGGTCCCGCCCAGGGACCTAAGGTTAGAAATGGCATCATGACATTTTCCACTGATCATTTTTGTAAAATTAAAGAAATAAATAAAAACTGACACCTAAGATCCCCAACATTTGACATAGATAAAGTTCTTCGTAATGGCTGAGCTGTACTTGTAAGTATAATTTGTATTTATTTGAGACATTGTCTACAAAGGATCCTGTCAATCAGTGGGCTCCACGTACAACTCGAATTATTCATGTCCTCATGTACCACAAGTTTGTGATTTCTAATTCAAGATCCTTGCATTTTTTTGAATATCTTCAAAGATACATTACAATCTGTAGGGGCTGACATGTCAATAATAAAGGACATTCTGTTTTTGTGGTCTTTGATCACGATATCTGGGCGATTAGATTTGATTGTTTTGTCTGTGTGTATTGTAAAGACCCATAAACTTATTACAGGTCGTATCTCTGTAACTGGGACTGGGTGATATTCATATCAATTTCTTTCAGTTTCCTTCTTGTCAAAATTACCTATTTTCCAGTGTAGATATTGGCCGACTCTATCGTACCGAGTTTTATATTCAGTGTGTACTAACACCGTGCAACCCGATACAAGATGGTCAAATGTTTCTGCATTTGGGTTCAACACAATTTTTCCATTATGTAGGTGTTGTGTCGGAAACCTACCACCCCTCTTGAAGATGAACTTGTCTGCGTCTGTGAACAAAGACTTTAAATAGTGGCATGTCAGTTGACATGGGGAAGATAGATAGACAGAGAGGGTAAGACCTCCGAGTCTAGCTGAGTCGTGATACGGTCTTTGACTGTAAGCGACGTCTGTCGAACTCTCTGCATTAGCAGAGAGGAACCCGGACAAAGCTTTGCCGAAGAGCAAGGTTTCGTCCGGGGAGGTAGACAGGGCCTGAACCCGTCTAGGCGGGTTCAAAGGCTATATTTTTGGTCGAGCCTACGGGCTCGGAGATACCCACATTAAACCGGCCTTGTGTCATATTCATTCCTCTTGGGTGGATCGATAAATACTAAGACAGATAGACCGAGAAGTTCTTAGCTGAGCTAGTTATTGACTACTCAGGCGATTTCTGTACCTTTTTACCAACCTATTAAAACCCTTTTTATTGTTACGTGTTATTTGGTGTTTGTCTCTACTAACCCCAAATACATTATAACAGTAGGCTTGTTAATTTCTACTTAACAAGCATTGGGCGTGTTCAACAAGAATAAAACCTGCAATTTCAGCATTTAACCCGGCACTACGTAGCCACTGATGGTTTCGGGATTTGTCTACATCAGCTTGTTTGATACGGGCAGAGCATTGAAAATGATTATATCGCCTTCATTTCTGCATTTGGTACATTGCATTTGCTATTGTTTTCTTTTTTTAGGTTCTTGCAGTAGGCGTATTGTAGTTTATTTGCACTTCTTCACTCACTTGGAATTCTGTTTTTTGATGCCAACGAATACTCATTGTCACTTTCGTAAATGCTCGTTGGAGTAGAGACTTTGTAATCGCAGATACAACTATAGTAACGCCGTTGAACAATACTCGTGTCAGACGCCTTCGAATAACACTCGCAGTAACATTACTGGATCGAAAATACTCGCTCAAATAGAAATCACCGTATCGATCTGAATAGAGAAATAGTATAGTGAATAGAGTCGAGAATAGCGCTCCAAATAGTAATAGAGGATAGAGTAGAAATGCAGATCCGAATAGTATATAGGATAGACTAGGAATGGAGATCATTTGGATGTCACGCCACTTCCAACTTATGCGTCTCTTCTATGGTCACGGCGTCTACATAATTCAATAATGGGATCGCCTGTGTTTGCTCTCTGGCGGTCTAAGTTCAAACCCAAGTGTCGGCAGCGACACTTTATTCCTATATAACACTTGTGAATTTCTTGGCTTCCTTTATTACTGATTAAAGATTCTTATTTTGTTGGCTTCCTTTATTACTGAATAATGTTTATTATTATTATTATTATTATTATTATTATTATTATTATTATATAGACGTTGTGATGCATACACTTATCGCTTGTGGAACTCTCTTCCAGCTTCTTGTTTTCCAGACGAGTTTGATCTTCAAAATTTTAAATGCAATGTCAATCGTTATCTTCTCTCATATTAAATTCTGTTTTCTTGATGTTCCTGCTCATTTATAATGATTTCATATTTCTTTCACACTCGTCTTAGTGGCTTTATTACCTTGCCTGTAGGGAAAAATTTTATTTTTATATATATATATATATATATATATATTGCCATATTACATCAAAATCACTACACAGTTGCAGTCGTGTTTCGACGCGTATCAATGCATCTCATCAGCCGATTGTAAATTTTAGGGTAATTTACAATCGCCTGATGAATGCATTAACGCATCGAAAAAATGACTGCAATTATGTAGCGATTTTGACGTTTTCCATGTAATATCCTAAAATAAAAAATATTGTTCTACTCTGTATTTGATCCTCTTTTAAATTAAATGTTGAGAACGTTGGAATTGTACACTATTCGTTCTTATCTTACCTGGATATATATATATATATATATATATATATATATATATATATATATATATATATATATTGAACAATAAGAAAAAAAAAATTTTAAAATTTTAAAAATTAAAATCTTCAGACACACTGGGTTGTAGATTAATATTCTTTCGTTTTTTTATTATTATTCCATTTAGATTCCTTGACTAGTTTCGACCGAAATGGCCATCATTTCTGCTTGCTGGTAGCATTGAACTACAGAAATGAATGTATTTTGTTGGAGAAAATGAACTTTTGTCTGTAGTTTTCATTTGTTTTTTATTTTTTTATCTTTTTTTAACATGAATCTTTTTAACATTCCTTGTGTTGGTCAAACAGTCTCTTTTTTAAGTTGTTATTTGAGATAAGAGCTGGATAGATACATGTTATTCTGAATTCTCTGGTCAGTTTGACAGTTTTATTGGACCTGGTGAGAGGCTGTGTCTCTGTTTAGTTTTTTGTGTGTGTGTGTTATATATATATATATATATATATATATATATATATATATATATATATATATATATTCTTATTCGTATTCATCTTCGTTTTTTTTTAGCTTCTTTTTTTAAATCATTTCAAATCAAGCAAGTTGATAATTCCACTAAGACGAATGAAAGAAAATGAATGAATAAATCAATCAAACCCTTCGTAGGGTTTAAGCTATGCTTGTGAAAACATTGTTTTTATATTTCTTTGAGCTATCTCCTCGGTGAGTCAATCTGAACCGTTTTCAATCAAACCGACGGCTCCAAGCACAACTAGAATTATTGGTGTCTTTCTGTGTAATATTTGTTTAAAATTTCCACTTCAAAAATACATCACAGTGGGGACTTACACATAAAAAAAACGGGATGCCTAAGGTTTAAAATTAATTTGTAAAAATGAAAAAAATTTCTTGAAGTTTATATTTTAGTTTTAATTTTAAACAAATAGATTATAATATTTCTAATAAACAAAATATTTTGCTCTATTTCAGAAACTAATTTGATTGGAAATAATTTCTTTTGGGGGGGGGGTCTAAAAAAGCCGATTAGCGTCTTTTTTAGTCGTATTTCATCACAATGTAATTCTCTTTATTAAAAAAAAAAATCTTCCAGAAATAAAATATACTTTTCTGAAAAATTATTTGCACAATATTAGTCGATTTAAAGTATAATTAATCTGATTTGAACAAATATTATTTACTTTAAATTTAAAATATCGCAGTAATACCTTTTTTAACCCGATAGTAGCTGTGTTTTTAAACGACAAAGTGTCGAGAGATCTAATGTTCTACAGAGACTTTTATCTGTAAAGCATTATTGAAGAAAATGACATTGACGCCTTTTTTAATTAATTTTCAAATAATCAACAATCTGAAAAAAATTAGGAAAATATCCGTAATCAAATCTTTTATTGAAGTTTAGAAATTTGGGCTTTAAATTTGCTATAGTCATCACATTTAATTTCTGATAATGTCACGCGTACTTAAAAAAAAAAAAAAAAAAACGGTACGTTTATATACTAATAAAATAATTCAAATCTCTTTTTAAAATATTGATGTTAGGTGGATTATATTAAGCTTTTCCATTTACGATGAGTAAATATAGTTTTTAATTAATAATAATATCATCAAAACCGTTGAAATTAATACAGAATTTCAAGAAAATTTAAAACGTAACAATTTTTAAAAAATTTTCAAA
>CAHIKZ030002933.1:4085000-4090000 GCA_903632075.3 Acanthosepion pharaonis | reverse complement strand
TCACAGAGTTGGAAAAAAAAAGAAAAAAAAAAGGAAAAAAAAAAAAAAAAAAATAAAAAGAGATCACAGAATGACGTCAGACCGCGCGAAAATATTGTTCGTTCTTTAACCCTCAAATGGACTTTGTTTAATTTATAAAGCTTATAAATGCAGACAGAAAAAAAAGTAAATGTCCTTAAGATAGCGACTTTCACAAAGCACAGCCCGAGGCCACGAATCAGCCCTCCCTGCCTCGCCGATTGATTCGGATTAGTACGTGCCGGCTCTGATCTCACAGATCGTTATTCTCCTTTTGTTTTGTTTTTTGTTGTTGTTGTTGTTGTTGTTTACAAGATGCGGGTTTTTAAATCACCGAACGATTCTAGACCTGTGGTTTATTGATTTCATCACATTAATCGAAGACCCGGGCACGTCGATATGTTGTAATGATTAACAAGTTTGTCTCGATAGAACATTTCCGACCGAATAGTGAGTTCATTCCTCACTGGGTGCTCCATATTTTGCCCTTGTGCCACATCTAAGCTTAGCTTAGAAAATTACTATTACTCGAATAAATATCGATCGATCGAAATATCCTCTTTTCGTTTAAGCGATTTTTTTTTTGTCCCCAAAAAATGTTTATCGAAATATCCAACTCGGAATATTAAAGGTTTCAATTTATTTTTTTCTTAAAAACTATTTGACAGATAAGAAAAAATATTTCAATGTTTATTTTCATTATCCTTACAATATTTTTTTTATTAATCTTTGGCAAGTTGTTTTTATTGTTTTTTTTAATCTACTGATCGATTAATAAATGCAATAGTTTTAAACTGACTGAAATTAGACGATGAGACATTATCATTCTATTAGGTTGGTGCAAAAATAATGACGTAATAATGTCGTTTTTTGGCGTATTTTTTAACGTCAATAAACGACATTATTACGTCATTATTTTTGCACCAACCTAATATTAATTTTGTCCCGAGTTTCATTATTCTTTAAGTAGAATTAATAATTAATTATAATATTACATTATGAATGTCATCTCAAGATCGCGCAGACAAAGAATTATATATATATATATATAAATATTTTAGGTCTTTCTTTTATTGATGTTTATCGAATACAGAATGCATACAAACCTATATTTTAAATTTGTATACATGTATTTTGTAGATCACGCCTTCGTGGAATGATGGTTAACAAACTAATCTTTGAATTCACTAGAGAATTCGTTACTGAACGGGCGCCAAGCAATGAATGATTAAATTTAAATTTATCTAACTGGAAGAATGAATAACGAAAAAAATCAATAGAAACAACAACGATATATATCTATATGTATATACATATTTTTTCTTGAAATCTACGGACAATTTTTAAATTCGCTTATCACCACTAAACGGAAAAATTGAAGAATACTAGAAAATTCATTAAAGAATTTATCAAATTTTGCTGTTGTGCCATATTCAAAAAAGCATGTTTGAATGAAAGGTTTCTGCGAAAATATACATTATATATATATATATATATATATATATATATATATATATATATATATATATATGTGTGTGTGTGTGTGTGTGTGTGTGTGTGTGTGTGTGTATATATATTATTTTCAGACAGAGTGTATCAGGAAAGTTACAAAACTGATAAAAGGACAAGAGGAAAAATTATTCTTAGTCGACGCGTTTCGTCAAATGAGGGAGTTTATCAAAGTAGATGTCTTGATAAAGTCCCTCGGAGGTTGAAAATGCGTAGGTTAAGTATAGTTTTGCATCGCTTTTATTCATTCATATATATATATATATATATATATATATATATATATATATATATATATATATATATATATATATATATATATATATGTGTGTCTGTGTGTAGGTGTGTGTGTGCGAAATTTCCCAATACAGATAGATAGATAGATAGATAGATAGATAGATAGATAGATAGATAGATAGATATGAACAGTGAGATAGATAGATAGATATGAACAGTGAGATAGATAGATATACACGTTTGGTTTGAAACTTCCTTGTTGATTATTTTTAATTTTATATTCAATATTTCTAATACTTTTTGAATTTTTTGTTGTTATTCCCAAATAAAACTTCCCGTGTATAAGTAGATCTACTAACATATCTTTGATGTTTCTAATGCGGTTTATTTATATATATATATATATATATATATATATATATATATATATATATATATATATATATATATATATATATATATATATATATATATATACACACACATCTGGCTATAGGTTATTTTTATATATTAAATATTTCAGTAAATTCTCTGTTTATAATAAACTGTATTAGCTACATTTACTGCCCTGAATGTCCGAGAAATTTCGTAGAAAATAATTAAATTACCCTCCAAAATAGCATATCCTGACATGCTATACCTTTTAGACATTTTTTTCTGTAGCCAAATAGGAAAACACGTCAGGCTAGATGATGGTTCCGTGTAGCATACAGGTTCGATTCCTGTCGAAGAACACATATTTATTATGAAATTTCTCGAATATTCAGGCCGATGAATGAAGGTCGTTCTGTTTATTATAAACAGAGCATTTACTTTTTATATATTTATATTTATGGAAATAACCTATAAACAGTATATACATATATATATATATATATATATATATATATATATATATATATATATATATCTCGTACAGAATGCGATAGGTAAGTTGCCGCCATTTTGTATTTATAATTTTGCGCATGCGCGTTGTATGTTTTTGAATTTGTCGATTGCAGAGTATAATAGGATCAGTTGGACACCGTCTGTGAGAAAAAAACACCATAACGCAATTCACCCCGCCAGAAATATGGAAACGGTATGCTGTACTGCTTGGCATTCGCGCCGGAAGATCCAGTACGAACATTTCAGATTGTTTGGGTGTCCACCTGAGGACAGTGCAGAAGATTCGGAAAGAGTTGGATGAGTTTAATGGTGATTACAAAGGTACGGTAGATCGGAAAACTGACTCTGATCATTCTAATAAGAAAAGACCTCCCGAATTTTTTGATACTGGCCCCAGACTCAACATGCATTAAGAGCCTTGAGGACTTGGTATTACCCTGGAATAAGAGGATGGTTGCAGTAAGATCCTTAATCTGACAACAGGACTCGGCACCATACCACATCAACAAGAGAACCCATGGCTCTCCGACAATTTCTGCGACGATACCACCACTTACATCTTGCCATCTGACACCCCAAACTGCAATCCACTTAATTATTGTGTTTAGAGCACAGTTGAGAGTCCAACAAAATTCCTTGTAACACCAAAGATTTACTGAGGGCAAGGATTATGCCAGCATTCACTAACTTATAAAAGGAAATCGCCCAGAAGAGTTGCAGGAGATTCCGAAGTCGTCTGGAAGCTGTGGTTGAAGCCAATGGCGATTTTATTGAAGAAATTTACTCTTTAGTATTTCAAGATATATTTGTGCAATTCTAGTAAATATATCTATTAAAACGAGATGTCAATATTATTTTCATTATTGTGTAATTCATACGTAAATTCTTAGGCATCGCCCCGATATATATATATATATATGTGTGTGTGTGTGTGTGTGTGTGTGTGTGTGTGTGTGTGTGTGTGTGTGTATTGTGTATTTAGGCAGCATTTGATACATGTTTTATTAAATAATATGTGTGACGTCATGTGACCGCGGTGCGATTTTCGCTTCCAGCGTCTTGTATTCACGAGTTTGTCGTTGCTTGGAAATCTTACATGTAAACAAAAACAGACTATCATTACTGTTTTGTGCGAATATTGCTTAATATATTACAATGTTGTTGTCATCTTTGATGATGGGTGATGTAAGCCGAAAGCTTAGATAGGATCAAAAAAAATCATCTATCAATATAGTGATTTTCTTTCGTTTTTCAATGATAATGTTATTAAGCGTATCAGACGATATGAAAGGAATTTGCATAAAATAAATAAACAAAACTTGTCCACATTATTTATTGAAACATGCATCAATATATATATATATATATATATATATATATATATATATATATGTATAATGTCAAAGTTCTTTTAGGCTAGATCGAGAAGTTCATCTATATTCATTATTCTTTACTGTAAAAAACCCCACAATTCTAGGAATATATATATATATATATATATATATATATATATATATATATATATATATATATATCATATTTCATTGAATACGATAGACAAGGTGCTTTTATTTATTTTTTAATACAATTTTTAAGTGATATAATTTTTTTTCGGATGCTAAATTATATAAAAACTGTCCGAATGTTCTTTTTTACATTTAGCCATTTTCAAGGATTAAATATTTTAACTGTTAAATAAGAAATACTTTGTTGTATGTATGTTTTATAAAATGTTTTCATTTTTTCAAAACACGGTCAAGATATTGTGTCCGTGTTCAAAGTTAATATTATTAAGTGTTGGACCCTATTCGTAACATACTTGTTGACAACACGAATATAATAGCATCATCTACATGCAAAAAAGGCTAAAAATAATGGAAGCCTTATTAATAATAAAAAAATGACACCACTGACGATTGCGTCCAGCATGAAACAGCCTGTCGCCTCTTAGTGTTGAATTCAATGTTCACTTTTATATTTACTTACGCTTTGTCTCTGATATTGAGCACTTTATCCCATAAATATAGCACACCGTAACTCTATATTTCTTTATATATATATATAAGTTTCTCAGAATTAACCTGTAAAAACAATTTTCGTTTCGTACCTTGAAAAAGTCCACATTGGACGAATCGCGTCAGTTAATACTACAGTTTTTGTATTGTCTTTTTTTCCTTTAAATAGATAATGAAAAGACCAGGATAGATAGATAGATAGATAGATAGATAGATAGATAAGGAAGAGACGACGATAGATAGATAGATAGATAGATAGATAGATAGATAGATAGATAGATAGATATGAAGTAAACAGATAGATAGATAGATGAATAGATATGAAGTAAACAG
>CAHIKZ030002933.1:4062500-4080000 GCA_903632075.3 Acanthosepion pharaonis | reverse complement strand
GCCAATAAATAACGTTTAAAAAATGTCGGATTAAATATTAATTTCAAACACACACACACACACACACACACACACACACACACACACACACACACACACACACACACACACATATATATATATATATATATATATATATATATAAATCCTACAGATCCAGAAAGTGCATACCTAGTTTTCACCTAAATGGATTTTCAGGGTGAACCCAGTTCAGCCTGAAGCTCCATTTAGGTGAAACCTAGGTAGGTAGCTTCTGACTCACTAGGATTTTTTTATACTCTGTTCTATTGAGCACTTTACGTTTTTTTCTTATTTTACTCCATTGGTGTTTTCTTTCTTTTTAGTAGGCATTACGATGTTAGGGGATTTTTTTCGGCCTTCTCGGATGCTTTTAGTCTTTTTTTTCCAAATTTTACCCAGATCCTAATTTATTTAAATATACTTTTATTTGCAAATTGTATTATACGGTTTTTTTTAAAACCAGTCGATTATAGCTATTAAAATAGACATAACAACCCCCCCTGACACAACACACACACACACACACACACACACACACACACATATATATATATATATATATATATATGCCATATATGGTCTGGCGCCCCTTCTGTTTGCCTCAGGGTTCTTGATAGGCTCCAGAAGCGGTTATGCAATGTGGTTGTCCCTGCCCTGGCGTCTCGTCTACAGTCACTTTCTCACAGACGCACCGTCGCCTCCCTCTGTCTGTTCTACAAATACTTTCATGGAAATTGCTCCGAGGAACTGCATTCGCTGGTTCCCAAACTTCATGAGTTCAAGCTCCCTACGAGGCTGGCATCCCGCTCTCACCCCTTCACTGTCGAAACTCATAAATGTAGCCGTCTCTTCTACTCTAATAGCTTCATGTCTCGCACCTCTCGCCTGTGGAACTCTCTTCCCTTCTCCTGTTTCCCTGAGAGTTATAATCTCCAGCTATTCAAGTGTAATGTCAATCGACATCTCCAGTTGCCTTAATCTATCTACTACCCTCATCCTTTCTTCTATCACTCCGATCTGATCTTCCTATTTTCTGTAACCCCTTGCGTCCTAGTGGCTTCCCGCCTTTCTTGGGGTGAAATATATATAAATATATATATATATATATATATATATATATATATATGTATGTATGTATGTATATGTATGAATTTTATATTTTTTCATCCTATTTTATTATAAAATTTTTCCTTTTCCTTCTTTTTCCCTTTGCCTTTTCCTTTTGTCTGGACAAATTGATTTCATTTGTAAAAAACCTTCGTCTGAACATATGAATATTTACATATATTGATGAAATAAATTATAACCGAAATAGATTTGTAGGGATGGTCTTTATTTATTATTATTATTATTATTATTATCATTATTATTATTATTATATAACTTAATCATATTGAGCTCTACCTATGAATTACCAATTGGTATTATACATATATATATATATATATATATATATATATATATATATATATATATATATATATATATACATATATATTTTATAACAACTAAATAAAAAATAGCAAATATATTGTTATTCCTTTAATAATAAATTTATAATGTTGCCATACTTTTATTTTTGTTCATCAGAAATAAGATTCATTAATTTCTAACGAAACTAAACTAAAAATGAAGAGACATGTAAAATTTATATATATATATATATATATATATATATATATATATATATATATATATATATATGGACACACACACACAAAAAAAAAGAATACATGAAACTTTTAATTATGGATAGTTGACTGGGAAATTTTGGGAAAAATTATTAAGGTTCTGCAGTTAATGTAATATTTAAATTTATATATTCATACACACACACAAACACACACACAGGCACACACACACACACACACATATATATATATATATATGCGTTTTTCTTTACATATATATATATATATATATTTTATGAAATGAGAATGTATTATTAATATACATCGAAACACGATTGCATTTTTGTAACGTTATTCAAATGTTTATATATATATATATATATATATATATATATATATATATTATATAATGCGTACATAAATATATATATTTTATGTATATATGTATATATATTATATATACTTTTATTTTATATATAAAAATATATATAATTTATATATATAATATATAAATATATATATTTATTTTATTTTATATATATATATATATTATATATACTTTTATTTTATATATAAAAATATATATAATTTATATATATAATATATATATATGCATTTATATATATATATATGTATAATTACAAATATATATATATATAAAACTATACATGTGTGTGTGTGTGTGTGTGTGTGTGTGTGTGTGTGTGTGTGTGTGTGTGTGTGTGTGTGTGTTTGGTAGCATATCTTCATTCAAAGCTGTTTAATAGGTTCATATGATTTTTATTTCCCCATGTACTTTCAATCTCATCTAAGATCATCTTCAGGGACTGAATATCTAAGACTAAAAGTTAGTAATTGTTAAAAGCTACAATTAAAATTATCTTAAATCATGTTTCTACAATTCTAAGAAATGATATAAGTTACCTCCCTTACATAGTGGTTAAACTTTTTTTTCTTTTTTTTTCGAATTCTACTCATATATTCATAACTTGTATCGACACTTTATCTTAGAAATTCAACCCCTAAAAATGATCTCAGATGAGATTGAAAGTAATTGTGATAATAAAAATCATATGAATAATAATCACGCCATTTTCCTTTACCAATTTCCTACAAGCACAACGGAATTATTCCGTGAACTTAATATGATCAAAATTAAAAATTATATATATATATATACAAAAATATATATATATATATATATATAAATATATATATATATATACATATATATATATATTGATATATATATATATATTGATATTATAAATTAATTGATTTAAAATATGTTTTTTCCCTACTACACAGTTCTAACCATGTTTCAAAAATGGAAGCTGAAAGCCACGAATTTAATTTTGCAATTAAATTAAAGACATTAGTTCCATTTCATCCTCAAGAGAATTTTGGAGTAACTTTTATACTATATATATATGTGAAAAGTGTGTATATATATATATATATATATATATATATATATATATATATATATATATATATATATATATATATATATATATATATTATATTCTATATATGTAATATATGTATTATTATTTATATATTATATGCGCTTTACTTATGAGAAATGGGGAAGACTCACAAACTGTTGACCTTGTGGTTGGTGTGACTGGTGTGACCTTCGACACAAGGAGTCACATATTTTTCGTACAGATCTCATTGGTACCCTTTCGTTTGCCCGTATTTTATTAATCAACCTATCTATTTTACATACTATAAGAAGTACACCTGAACTCGTTCTTCTAATTATATACGTATTCGAGCATACCTGACTACTAGGGCGGTTAGCCAATCCCTATTGCAGACTCTTACTCAGGCACATTTATGTTTATTCAACACCCACAGAGCCCACCTGTGTCTTATACTGCAACTATGCTGAGCAGATCTTAGTCATAGTTTCTAGGAAAGAGTGTGTTATCTAACGTGATCAACAATTTGAACAAGGCCAGCACGCTCAGATGACTTGTGGCTTCGTGCTATTGATACAAATATTGACGGTCTCCAAGAGTTCCGTCTTCCCATTTTCGATCAGAAAGTTTAGGTTTTCAGACACTTTTCAGATGTGCTGCACAATGGGACCCATCCAGTCCGATAACACCAGGAAGTATCCTTTCTGACAAATCGACCATGGTGAGATTCTGTTGTAACCATTCGACCACGTGACCATATATATATATATATATATTTTAAGCATTACGCCTCAAGCAAGGCGTGAAGCCATTAGGATGCAGGGGGTTGCGGAAGATTTGGGCGAGAGCAGATAGGAGTGATAGAAGAAAGGATGAGGAGAAGGATAGTGGGTAGATCAAGGTAACTGGAGGTGTCGATTGACATTACATTTGAATAGTTGGAGATTATAGCTTTCAGGGAAACAGTAATTGGGAAGGGTTTTCCACAGGCGAGAGGTGCGAGGTATGAAGCTATTGGAGTAGAAGAGACGGCTACATTTAAAAAGTTTCTACAGTGTAAGGGTGGGAGCGGGATGCCAGCCTCGTGGGCGCGCTTGAATTCATGAAGTCTGGGAACCAGTGAAAGCAGCTCATCAGAGCAATTACCATGAAAGTATTTGTAGAAAAGACACAGAGAGGCGACGGCGCGTCTGTGAGAGAGTGACTGCAGACGAGACGCCAGATCAGGGCCAATTATATTACATATCCGTCTCTGAATCTTGTCAAGAACTCCGAGGTAAGCAGAAGGTGCCCCAGCCCATATATGGCAGCAATACTCCATGCAAGGGCGAATGGTTGATTTGTATATTTGAAGTATCGATGTCGGGGAGAAGAATTTTCCTGGCGCGGCACAGAGAGCCAACTTTCCTCGCGGTGGAAGAAGCAATTGACTCAAAGTATTTGTTCCATCTCAGGTCAGCAGTCAGCGTGAGACCGAGCAGACGCAGAGAGTTGCTCTCAGGAAGTTGACTATCAGACATTTTAATGGGGGGGGGTAGGGAAGGATTTCTATGGTGGTTAATATATATATATATATTGAACAAGGCTAGTACAGCTATCGACGGCACCAATGGGTTCCGTCTACCCAATTTCACTCCCAAGGCTTGGGTCATGCCGTATGGTTTTCAGGCACTTTCCAAAGGTGATGCATGCTGGAATCGATCCTCCACAGTCCGATAACATCATGGACAGAATGCGAACGTTCTAACCACTAATTATATATATATATATATATATATATATATATATATATATAATATAAAACATTATAAATTCAATTTGAAACCTTTTCTATATATACCTTTTAAGAAATATATATGGCTCCTTATTATATCTATATATATATATATATATATATATATATATATATATATATATATATATATATATATAAAGAAATGGACAAAGTCCGACAATTTATTTATTAAATATTATTTCTTAATATATGACGTCATTTGTTTACATTTGATACGCTATGTGCAGTTATGAATGTACGAGATTCATGGAAGATTGAAGTTTATAAGCATTAAATTCAAAAATGACTGTTCCGTATAAGATGCAGGTTCGAATCCTGTCAAAGGACGAATATTTTCTATGAAAATTTCTCGGACATTAGGCCGGTAAATGTTATTTAATACTGTTTATTATAAACAGAGCATTTACTTAAATACTTGTATCTATAAAAAGAACGTTAAACATAAAAATGTCTTTAATATATATATATGTGTGTGTGTGAAGAATATATAGGAAAGAACTCGTTAGGTAAATAATCCAAAGTTCTTTAGTATTTTTGTTATTATTTTTTTAAAAATAGTGCTCGATACAAAAGTAGAGCATAAATATAATTATTTATTTAAAGATATGATTCCAACAGGCTACATAAGAGTTCTCATGTTTCAAAATAAGTTATTCCAAAAAAAATTTCGCTTGAAGATGGAACAGAGCTTACTTTAATTCAATTTAATTCAAATAATTATATTGAAGTTTTCGGCTCTTGTTTTGAAACATGGGAACTCTTATGTAGCGTGTTGGAATCATATTTTTAAATAAATAATTATATATATATATATGTGTGTGTGTGTGTGTATGTGTGTGTTTATATGTGTGTATATATACGTATATATGTATATGTGTGTATATATATATATTAATGTGTGTGTGTGTATATACACACACACACACACACACATATTATTAATAATTATTATAATACTTCCTGTTCGTCTTCACCTTTTTCTTTTAATTATTATTATTATTATTATCATTATTATTATTATTATTATTATTATTTATGTTAAATTATGATTTTATTATTTTTGTTGTATTATGATTTCATTATGATTTCTGTGGTATACTCATTTCCTGCAGGGTCCTAACCAGAGAACTAAGATAAGAAATGTCATCCTTTTTTTCAAACGAACAAAGATCACCCACATTTTACTTAGCTAACGCTCTTCATAATGTGTGAGCTGTACTTGTCGGTACAATCTTTTTGCATTTCTTTAAATCATGAACTACCATGAATCCTCTCCAATGACTCTGTTGGTACCATTTCCAAGGAAACCGAGGGCTTCAACTACAACTGGAATTATCGATGTCCTTATGTGTCTGATATTTGAGATTTCCACTTCAAGATCCTTGTATTGTGAGAGCTTTCTTAAAGATCTTCAAAGATACTTTATTATTATTATTATTATTATTATTATTTACTAAATTATGTAAATTATATGATAATTTTTTCCCTTTTCTCGAGCAGACGTTTTGTGGTAATTTAATTATGGATTCATAAGAAAAGAAACATTTGGCTTGACATTTCCTCGCCTCTCTAAGATAACAAAACTTTTCACACAATTTTCGCTGTCCTATGCAGTGCTGTCTTCCGATGTTCGAATCACAGTCATTTTGGTGATTTTGCCCGTCATTCTTCCAAGGGCGCCAAGACGAACAGAAAAAAATTCTTTCTTATCTCGTTTTTCAAATAATAACTTCTTAATATCTTTTTCTTCTTCTTCTTTTTCTTCTTCTTTTTTCTCCATCTTCTTCTTCTTCTTCTTCTTCTTCTACTTCTTCTTCTTCTTCTTCTTCTTCTTCTTATTATTATTATTATTATTATTATTATTTTCTTTGATTTCTGGCGTTTACACATTTCTTTCCGGGTCCCGCCCAGGGACCTAAGGTTAGAAATGGCGTCATGACTTTCCACTGACAAGAAAAAAAAAAATTAAATTACATAGATAAAGCCCTTCGTAAAGTGGGGGCTGTACTTGTCAGAACAATTTTTTGTATCTCCTTGAGGCATGGACTTCCAGGAATCCCTTCAATTAGTCTAATGCAGTCTTTTCCAACCAGTCCTAGGGCTCCATTGTTGATGTTCCCATATGCCACATTTTCGAGATTTCTATTTATTATTATTATTATTATTATTATTATTATTATTATTATTTCCTTTGATTTCTGGCGTGTACACATTTCTTTCCGTGTGTCCTGCCCTGAGACCTAAGGTCAGAATTGGCATCATGACAATTTTCCACTGAGCATTTAAAAAAAACCAAAAAAAAAAACACATATTTTACATGGATAAAGCCCTTCTTAAGGTGTGGCTGTACTTGTGAGAATATTTTTTTTGTATTTCTTTAAGGCATGGGCTTCCAGGAATCCCTTCAATTAGTCTATTGGAATCTTTTCCAACCAATCCAAGGGCTCCAACTTCAACAGGGATTGTTGATGTTCCCATGTGTCAAATTTTTGATATTTCGATTTCAAGGTCCTTGTATTTTGATTATTATTATTATTATTATTATTATTATTATTATTATTATTATTATTATTATTATTTCCATTTTATTTCTGTTATATACACATTTTCTTCCGTGTCCCAACCAGAGATGTAAGTTCAGAACTGGTTTCATGACTTTTACCACTGATCATTTTTGCAAAACAACGCAAAATATTATTATTATTATTATTATTATTATTATTATTATTATTATTATTATTATTATTATTGATTACTGGTCATATTTTTAAAAGACACTCTATCGATCCAATATTCTCAATAACTTCTGAAGAAAAATCTTAATTTATTTCAAGTCTCAGGTAAAAGACGTGGTAAAGGATTGTATCAAACAGCAGATTAAAATAAATATATATATAACAACCACACCATCAATATAATAAAAATAATAATAATAATAATAATAATAATTGAGGAGACTTTCAAGTCTTGCTATCAACTAAACTTCAGTGTGACTTATCAGTGACTACTGATGTGAAAATGGGAAAATATTTTAAATTAAATTATATTTAGGACGGATTTTCTTATCTTTCTATATCGAAGGATTAGGATAGACTGTATTCATGTTCAAATAATAATAATAATAATAATAATAATAATAAACACCCCGAGAGAGTCGAGCAATGGTACTAAAAGAATTGGAAATAATGGGTAGAAATGATGCGATCCGGATGACAGTATTATTGTAAAATATCTCGACCACTAAAAAGACTATTCAGGAGACTTGTTGTCACATGCTCTCCAATATAAATAGCCATTTTTTAAACATTCAGTGAGTTGATAATAATAATAATAATAATAATAATAATAAGAAGAAGAAGAAGAAGAAGAAGAAGAAGAAGGGGAAGAGGAAGAGGTGAAGGGAGAAGAAGAAGAACAAACTGAAGCGCCGAATTTTCTAATAATAATAATAATAACTTTATAATAATAATAATAATAATAATACGAAGAAGAAGAAGAAGAAGAAGAAGAAGAGTCGAATTTTATAATAATAATAATTTAATAATAAGGAGAAGAAGAAGGAGAAGAAGAAGAAGAAAAAGAGCCGAACTTTAAAATAATCATAAGAAGAAGAAGGAAAAAAAGAGTCGAATTTTATAATAAATATATCAAATTAGTAATAATAATAATAATAATAATAAGAAGAAGAAGAAGAAGAAGAAGAAGGAAATGCAGTCGAATTTTATAATAATAATAATTTTATAATACTAAGAACAACAACAAGAGCCGAACTTTATAATAATAATAATAATAATAATAATAATAATAATAATAACAACAAGAAAAAGAAGAAAAAATAAAGAGTCGAATTGTGGAATGTAAAACGGATCGATGCTCGTCTATAATGAGACTGACTCAAATTTAAGTTTGATTCGACAAGTGATTTAAAATAAAATAATACTTTTTCAAGCAATTTCGAGATTGGTTGGTACCTTAGATGTGTAACCACTTAGGAATACCAGTTGCTATAAGATTGAATGTGAGGGTGGTGTAGTGGATAATGTCTCGGAATTGTTAATCAGAGAACCGAGTTGCAATTACAGTTGGTTTTGTTACAATCATTTACACACAAAATCCTCTTTGGAAAGGTGTGAATCCGCCTCTTCTCCCTCCAGCTTTGGGTTAATTAGGAAGTCTTTTATCACGAAACAATTATTATCTCTTTAACAATAAATATTCTTACAATCTGCAATTTTTTTCTGGCTTTAAATAACCTGCAAAGGGTTGATAAGCCGTAGAAAACGAATCAATCAATCAATATTATTTGTTTTTTAGGTTCTGAGATGAAGTAATTTTTTAAATTTATTAATATTATTATTATTATTAAATAAAATTAAATAATACCATAGGTTTCCTTTTCATTGTAATCTTGATTAATCTTCAAACAGCAAACAAAAAAACAAAACAAAACCTATCTATCTATCTATCTATCTATCTATCTATCTATCTATCTATATATATATATATATATATATATATATATTCAGTCCTTTCATATCTGTCTGTTTATCTATCTATCTATCTATCTATCTATCTATCTATCTATCTATCTTAGTGTATTCATTAGCTATCTATTTATCTGACAGTTCGTATCTGTCTATCTATCTATCTATCTATCTATATATATATATATATATATATATATATATATATATATATATATATATATATATATATATATTTTTCAGTCCTTTCATAAGTGTCTGTTTATCTATCTATCAGTGTATTCATTAGCTATCTATTATCTGACAGTTCGTATCTATCTATCTATCTATCTATCTATCTGTCCGTTCATACCTATCTATCTCAGTCCGTTCATATCTATCTATCTATCTATCTATCTATCTATCTATCTATCTATCTATCTATCCCAGTCCTTTCATCTTTATTTATCTAAATGAAGGCACCTTATATCAGTTTTTTGATAAAATTTGCTAGTCTGACGTGAGGCGTGAGTCACTTTTCAGCCTCTCCAAAAGTCCATCATGCACAACATATGTAAAAAACAACAACAAAAAAAATGCTCGGCTCAATCTTGAAGAGATGGCCTTCTTCTGGAAAGAAACATCGGTAATCATATATCTTAGGCAGCTTCGCTAAAAAAAGGAGCATACCATGATGAAAAAATGTCCCAAACTTAAAAACAAAGTTTTATCGTCAAAATCTTTATTATTATTAAGAGGAAAGACCAAAGTATTTTTTTTTATTATTACACTATATATTTATTATTATTATTATTTTTAGAACGTTTGGAATCTTGGTTAAAGATCTTTGTTTGTCTTGCTTCAGCGGGATAACAAGTAATGTCGACTCTCCTAATTTATAAAACCTGTCTTTCAAAGCGACAATCACATAATTTTATAATAAAATGATTGATAAGATAAAAAAAAAACAAATAGGAGAAACGTTTATCAATCTAACATGTTTCACTTTTATTTAAGCTTCACCAGAGAATGAAATAAGGAGAAAAGTCATTCTCGGATGAAGCTAAAATAAAAGTTTTCTATTTTTCTTATGATTCTGTTTGATTCTGATCCATGTTTGGTCAATAAAATGATTGAAAAAAAAAAACATTTTAAATCTGTTAATTTTATAAAAAAAAAACAAAAAAAAAACATCTTCCGTTCGGTATGGAATTGGTGAAGGTGCTGAAAGGTTGTCGGGAAGAGACAATTCCTAAAATCAATATCCTGTTATGTGATGGTCATAGAAATATTGATTTTGGGAAATAGGCCGTGCCTGTAGAAGTTTCTTTATTTCTGTCTTCTTTTTCACAGAGATAGATAGATAGATAGATAGATAGATAGATAGATAGATAGATAGATAATGAAAAGACTGGAATAGATAGATAGATAGATAGATAGATAGATAGATAGATAGATAGATAGATAATGAACAAATTGGAATAGATAGATAGATAGATAGATAGATAGATAGATAGATAGATAGATAGATAGATAGATAATTGGGTAAACAACGACACAGACGAACATATATATATATATATATATATATATATATATATATATATATATATATATTGGAATGAAATACAGTTCAGTTATGGCTCGGAATCCGAGAGAATGACAAATAGGAAATAGGAAAAACGTTTATCAATCTAACATGTTTCACTTTTATTTAAGCTTCATCAGAGAATGAAATAAGGAGAAAAGTCATTCTCGGATGAAACTTAAATAAAAATGAAATATTTTAGATTGATAAACGTTTCCTATTTATCTTATAATTCTGTTCGATTCCGATCCATATTTAGTCAATAAAAAGATTGAAAAAAAAAAAAGTTAAATCTATTAATTACTGAATTAACGTAATTAAAAGATAATGAAGCCGGTAGTAGCTATGGCAATGAAGTTGGTGTCGGGGCGGTGGTTTGGTGTCATCGACAACTGGGATGGCGATAGGGTAGATAATGCTACTGCTCCTGATAATCGGACCATAAGTTTAAAGAAAATAAGACGCAAAGCAAATCTTTCACTGACCTGTATAAGAAGAGAATGAATCCATGACACGCGACCTGTGGGTGCTGTAAGCGATGGAATTCCTTTTGTAGGTGGGCGTGGTGGGAACGTTGTTCTGGGTGGGGGATGTCGAACCCTAATATCGGAAGAAGGGATCGATATATATATATATATATTTTTGTACTTGTAATTACAAATAAGAATCTCGATTCTTGAGATATAAGTACTGTTCCGTCAAAACATTACGTTCAATTATCTATGGAAATCTATAATACAGAATTGACAGAATCTATGTGACCGGTGTGGAGCTTTACAAGAATTATTTTCGGCCTTCAATTTTTCAATAGTGCTTTATAAAATTGAATTTACTATCTATCTATCTATCTATCTATCTATCTATCTATCTATATATATATATATATATATATATATATATATATATATATATTTAAGTTGATAAACGCAGGTGACAAATTCACATCAACGCAAATAAACATGTTAGCTCTATCACTGATATTAAGCGCTTTTCAATAAGTACCACGCATATATAATATATTAATAATATATATAGGAATTGCATACATATATATATATATATATATATATATATATATATATATATATATATATATATATATATATATATATATGTATATATATATATATATATATATATATATATTATATGTATGTATATATATATATATATATATATATGTGTGTGTGTGTGTGTGTGTGTGTGTGTGTGTATGTGCGTGCATTAATAACGTTACATAAGCGTAATTTTTTATGCATTCTATATTAAATAAAATGATTTATGATAATTTATACTTAATTGTGGTACAGAAATAAATATATTCATGAGATAAAATATGTTACATATATATATATATATATATATATATATATATATGTATGTATATATACATATATACATACACACACACACACACACATATATATATATATATATATATATATATATATATATATATATATATATAAGACTATCGTCCGGTTCACACACCTCCCTCGTTTTTTGAACAGGGAGTAGTGGTTTATCTCTGGTTTCTTGTTTAGGATTTCTTTCCCGTTTCCTTTTAAAGTCTTTTCATTCTCGTCCATTTCCAGTGGCCCTGTGCGTCATAGTGGCATTATTGCCTTGCTTGGGATGAATCGATTATATATAGAGATATATAGGTAATTGTGCGACTAATATGGTTAGCGTTGCGATCGAACCAACACCTGCAGTCATACGCGCACACACACACACACATGTATATATATATATGTATATGAAATTTTATAATATAAAATATAAATTTTTGTTTCTCTCCATACATATATATGTGTGTGTGTGTGCGTCTCTAGTGTGCGTGGGTACGATGAGAGATATGAGTGTGAATTATGTCCTTATGTTCTTTTTAAATATTGCTAAAAACTCTGCTTAAATTATGTACAGCTTATGTATAGATATGGGATATTTATTATATATATATATATATATATATATATATATATATATATATATATATATATATATATATATATATATATGCAAAGTGTTATATTAAAGTTGATTTGCAAAATTTCGATATTTTATATATATATATATTTTTTAAACTGGCGTAGAAATCAATCCGCGAGTCGAGTAAATAAAACTAAATTCGCTTGAGTCTCCGAACGTAAACTTTCCGTAAATATAACTTCTTCTCCTCTCTCACTCTCCCTCTCCTCTCTCTTCACACACACACACACATATATATATATATATATATATATATATATATATATATATATATATATATATGTATGTGTGTGTGTGTGTGTGTGTGTGTGTTGTTCATTTTAAATCAAGCTAACATGGTGAATTTAGTTAGTCACGCCAAAACTACTTTTTAGTTTATAAACCACACAGCTCGCCCCAGCCTTTCCTTCGGTACACAAAATAGCGCCATAAAACATATACCTATAACTACAAATTGAATTTTAAGAATAGTACTAGGAGCCGACCTAATTGTAATATCAGTCACATTAATAATAATAATAATAATAAGAAAAGCTACAGTAATAGTTAACAAAGATAAAGAGGCAGGAGCAGGGAGCAATTTTATCAGTCAGTCAAAGCTTGTAGCGGGAGACAGAGACTGGAGCATTAAATTGCACCACACACACACGCATATATATATATATATATGAAAGTTTGTGAATAAGCAGTAGAAATTTAGAATAAGAGAGAATGAAAAGGATTTTGCCTTTCTCTGCTGCTGGTCTCGTTCGACCAAAAAAACAAAAAAAAACAAGAATGGCTGCAGGCGTAAGGGGGCGGACCGTCCAAAAATCTGAGGGGATTTGACGTTGTGGCAAACGGTGGTGGTGGGGATATAAAAATGGGAGAATAATAATAAAATTAAAGTTGTATACACTGTAGTCATAAATTTCTTGCTTATATTTTCCTCCCAATGCCTATACACACAGGCACGCACACGTGTACGTGTGTGTGTGTGTGTGTGTGTGTGTGTGTGTGTGTGTGTGTGTGTGTGTGTGTTCCTTTTGTAAAGACCACTGTCCCTAATGTTTTTTATTCACGCTCATAACGGAGTATATTTTCTTTTTTTTTTTTTTCATTTCTCTTCTTTTTCTTCATTTTTCATTCGGTTCCTTTTATTTTTCATTTTTTTTTCAGTTCTCTTTTTTTTCACCTTCGTTCTTTCGAACACTTCTTTGGCTGAATTTTATTCAATCTCATTCTTCTTTTTTTTTTTTTTTTTTAGAGTTTTTAATTAATTTCATTCAAAGTTTTTCCTTTTGTTTTCTTTCATTTTTGTCGATTTTTCTTCATCATTTTCGCATCCATCCTATTTCCTGCAAACTTAATTCATTGCCTTTAATTTCTTTCCTGTTTGTCCAAACTTTTTTTTTCTCTCCTTCTTCATTCTTTTTTTTTTCTTTTTTGTTTTCTGTCGGATTTAAATATATATTTTTTTTTTTTTTACTTTTTCTTTTTTTTGTTTCGTTCAATCAGGGATGTTTTTATTTCATTAAAACTTATTCCTTTCTCTCTTTCCTCTGTTATTCCTTTTTCTTTTTCCTTCCTTTCTCCTTTCTTTTCTTCCTTACTTCAATCCTTCCTTTAACTTTACTTTTTATCGATTTTCTTCTCTTTTATTTTCTCATTTATGTGATATTTTCTTCCGTTTCATTCATTTTTTTCTTTTAATTTTCTTCATGCTCTTTCTTTCTTTTTTTTTCACTGGATTTTATTCATTTGTTTTTCATCTTTCGTTCTATCCTTTCTTTGATGTGGATTCTTTTTTATTTTTATGCTTTCTCTTTCATTTCTTTCTTTTTTCTTTTTTATTTCCTAAGATGTGTTCTTATTTTTTCACTCTCCCCTTTTCTCTTTCTTTCTTTTTTTCTTTGTTTGTTTTTCCCTCTTTTATCTTTCTTTCTTTCTTTCTTTCTCGACTGTTTCTTTTTTTTATATTATTCCTTTCTTACGTCTAGTCTTATTTTTTTTATTTACAAACATTTTCCTTTCACATTTCAATTGTTTTCAGATTTTTTCTTTTCACTTAATTATTATTTTTTTCTTCTAATTTGTTTTTTTTTTCCTTTTCCAAATTTACCCGAAAAATCGTTTAAATTTCTGCTTTCTTCTTTTTGTCATTATTATTATTATTATTATTATTATTGTTGTTGTTGTTGTTGTTGAATGAGTGCGAGAGAGAGGAGGAGACAGTGAGTAGCACAACAATTTTACATAGACGCAAAGCAAATGTACCAAGCTTAATTTACCCATCATGACACCACGTTTTATATATATATATATATATATATATATATATCAGGCACATATATAACAACTAAATGTGACGGATATAGTGACAGGTTTTGGCAAATCAACGATCATTATTATTATTATTATTAGTAGTAGTAGTAGTAGTAGTAGTAGTAGTAATAGCAGCAGTAGTAGTAGTAACAGTATTTATTATTAATTGTCATGTCTTTCTGCTTTATCTTAATTTCCTCCGGGTCCCAATCAGTGACCTAAGGTCAGAAATATCACCCCGAAACTTTACACTTCATATCTGAGTAAAATAAATAAACAGATTTTAAAAAAAAAGTATATAGAGTTATATAGTGATTTTCAAGTTGTAGTTAGATATAGAGAAGGTCGAATAGATGACCCAGTGAGGATCGAACTCACTACCATTCGTAATTGTGTTAGCGAGACAAGATCACGACCAATTAGTGAGTTCGATCCACACTGGGTGCCCCATACTCTCGGCCTTGTGCCACATCTGAGCTACGCTTGGAAAATCGCTATAACAGTGAAAGCTGGGGTACCCCGAGGCAGTGTAATGGTTAGCAAGATTGTCTCGCTAGCACAATTACGAATGAGTAGTGAGTTCGATCCTCACTGGGTGCCCCCTACTTTCGGCCTTGTGCCACATCTGAGCTACAGTTGGAGGATTGCTATACATTTCGCATAAATAAATCTGTTTTTATTAGAATCACAGCTGTGAGCTGTGATTGTAATAACATATTTTTTTTTAATTTCTTTATGACACTGACTGACAGGCATCACTTCAATGAGGCTAACAGAACTTTTTTTTTTTCTAACGAAACCCCAGATGCTAATTACAAATTGACTTATTGATGTATTCATGTGCGATAATCTTTCCATGATATTTCCATTTCAAGATCTCTGTATTTTAGTAGAGGACAGTCTGTATGAAATGCCACTTCAAGAAGAAAAGCACATTCTGTTTGAGTCTTTGATCACTAATCCTGGTTGATTCGTTTTGATTATTGTTTGCGTGTATTGTAAATTCTTGTGAAATGGTTACAGGTCTTTAACCGAATCTAGGTAAGGCTGATACCAATTCCTTGCAATTTCCTTCCCGTAAAAAGTTACAGATTTTCCAATTCAGATATTGGTCTACACCTGTCATGCTATGCTTTATATACAATGCATATATATATATATATATATATATATATATATATATATATATATATATATATATATATATATATAAAAAAGGAAGAACTGTAAGATATATAATTCGGTGTTCTTACTGATATTTTTTATTTTTATTCTTACAAAAAGAGTGCTCAATGTAAATTTGCAGAGTCTTAACATTATAAATTAAGTGATATAAAATGTTTTTTTGCTACCCGTCAATAACCATGTTTCAAAAATGGAAGCTAAAATCTTCAAATTTAATTTTATAATTAAATCAAAAGCATTAATTCCATTTCATCTTCAAGCGAATATTGGGAATCCCTTATTTTTAAATTTGCTGAGTTTTAAACGCACACATAAATCCATAATTCGCTTTTACCTAGGATACAGGGAAATCCAATCATTAAGACAAGGGGCGGTAGCGTGTTCATTTATATTAACTGTTTTTGTATCAATTATGAGTTACGTTCGTGAAAGTGGTTAAGTTTTAATTCCATTTTTGAAACATGGTTATTACTGTGTAACGAAAAACCATATTTTATATCACTTAATTTGTATATATATATATATATATATATATATATATATATATATATATATATATATATATATATATATATCATTATGTTCTTGAGGGTACAAAATTTTATTATGGAAATAAAAACGGCAAGACGAGCTTTACCATTCATGATTAAAAGGAAATTAAAACATAAATAATCAGCCAACCGATTTCGCCCACACTCAACAGAGCTGAAATCGAGGGAAGACTAAATATTGCAATATAAAATATAAAAAACATGAGAAGCTTGTGATAAAATAAAGGTGGAAAGATCAGATGGAAATCATGTCAAGCCCTAACAGGCATTCGCACTGTTTACAGAGAGAGGGCTGCCTGGACCTGAGATAGATCGTTTCCAATATCTTTAAGTGTTGCAAAGAATGAGCATGACTAAGGATGGAAAATTAGTCAATGCTGAAATTTGTCGCAAAACTCGGATTGTTTATAAGGTGCTCAGCAATGGCCGTATGTGTTCCTGATATTGTCACCAGATTGGAACGTACCATTCCTAATTCTTCCGGGTACGTGCTGGCTAATCCGTGCGTCTGAACGTAAGGTAGTTCTACCTATGTAGTTGGCT
>CAHIKZ030002933.1:4032500-4057500 GCA_903632075.3 Acanthosepion pharaonis | reverse complement strand
TGTAGTTTATCGTCTTACCCAGGACGCTGATGTAGTTTATCGTCTCACCACGGACGTGATGAATAATAACGCGAAATATCTCTTTCCAAATCGTTACCATGTTTTGAGGAAATAAGATTAAAATGTTAAGTTTACGTTCAAAAGTGCAGCGTTGGAATTTCATTCCGGTGATCAGTGACAGCGTTATAGCAAGGCCTTATAAAATTTATAATTTACTGAAGCTTTACAAATTTTATATAGCCAAGATGCATGGCACAAGGACATTATTACTAAATCATTGTTCTATCAAATAAAACCTTTATTTACTTCGATGGGAAAGGAGGTATTGCTGCTGGAAGACCTTATGTCTAGCAATAAGACTCTGCACCATGACACACGAGCAGGAGAACCCAGTCATGGCTGTCAGACAATTCCTGCGACCACATCACCTCTTATATCTGGCTACCTTACTCTCCAGAATTCAACCCCCTTAATGATTATGGGTGGGGCGCGGTTGAACGAGAGACCAGCAAAACTTCTAACAACACCAAAGATTAACTGACAGCAAAGATTATGGCAGCATCCACTGACCAGAAGAGTTACAGGAGATCCCGAAGTCTCCTGAAGGACGTGGTTGAAGTATTTTAGGATTACAATATATTTTTGCGTAATTTTGGTAAATATATCTGTTAAAATGAGATGCCAGTGTTATTTTCATTTCTGAGTCAATTTCGACAATTTATCCATTGCAATCTGTGTGTATATATATATATATATATATATATATATATATATATATATATATATATATATTCAGGTCATCCCATGTTCTGTCCGAATTTTGAATAGAGGAAACAAGTGACCAAATGTTACATTTAATTACAGATTCAATCAACAATGTATTTTCCCTGATTATCTATGACATCCTTCCATCTATTAACAAGCTTACTAATTCCATTACTGTAAAATTATTTTGATTTGATTCGAAGAACTTAAATTCAAATGTCAGTCTTAACCTCTTCCTGTGTTACAAAAGCTGTTTTTCCAAATGATTCTGTTTAGCTTCGAAAAAGAAATGGTAGTCTGAAGGAGCAAGATCGGGGAGAATAATGTGACGTCACGTGCTCCCAGGCTCTGATATCCTGGTCACGGACAGCACTAACTTGTGACGTCTTCGCCGCGGCGTCAGCTGTTCGCCCTCGCTGCTCCAAACGTGACGTTCTAACCCTTTTTTTAGATTGATACCAGCCTCGCCGTTCCCAACCCCGGTAACTGCACTGATCACCAGTCTGCCTTGACCCACGTTGTGAATTGATCTTAGACAGACGAGATCAAACAGGGCCGGGGCCGTAATGCAAGTTGAGTCCAAACGGGTTTTTAACACACAATTATGTATAAAAAGAAAATTAATTAAAACTCACAAGGTCCAACGTATCAAAGAAAAACTGGGAACAAACTTTTTATGTCTATTTGCTCGGTACATAGGACTATTGCTGTCTATAGTTTATTGTCTGACCCGTTCTGTGATTGTGGCACGACGCTTTTACTAGGCAATCTTTAAGGCTTTCCAAGTTGTCTGCTCTAAGAAATTTGAGTTTCGGCGTGTCTTTTGGACGAAAGTCGAAAACCAGGACGTGGTCTTGATTCTAAGTCGCTCTTCAAACTACTTGTTCTTGGTTGAAGAAGAGTCCAGAAGTGTGCGTGAATCTTGGTCAGCTATCTTGATGCGGTTTCAACACTGGGCGCTCATCTCTGCTTGTCGTCCAAGGTTCAAAACTTCGCCAGGGTCTGCGGCTCTATCTGACTTCTTCTCCGGCTTGCTCTGATTCCAACTGATTTCTGTCGGTTGGGGTCTCCCAGTCTTTATTGACGCCGTCAAAACCGGTGGGTCTGTTTGGCGTCGGGGATTCTTCGATAATTTAAATACATATCCACCTTCTTATTTCTGGTTAGGGATTTTCAGCACGCTTTCCATTTTTGGTAACTCTTCCGTCACTCCCACTTTCTCACCATGCTTCTGAGGGGCGTATACCCGCTTCTTCGTATCGGCTCCTTATACTTCCACTTCTGACAAGGGCGTCGACCGACTCCCCTCGTGCGTCACGTGACCGCGCTCTCGGCCAATGAGGTCCTGGTCGGGTATCTTTCCTCCTCCTTCATGTGTCATGTGATCTTATTTAGCCAATGACGTCTTTAGTCGGGTGTGGACAATCCGTGGCTTTGTTTTGGGGAAAGAAACACCTTGCTAAAAAACAAAATATTAATTTAAATCGCCCTTATCATGAGCGACTGCGATGACACCTTCGGCTTTTTAACACGTGGCATTTGTCAAATCAGTTTATCGCTAATTGGATATGACCTAAGAAAGGGATTTCTCAGACCTGTTGGCGTTTCTTGAACGAAATAAAAATATTTCATTTTCTCCAGGAGAACCGAAGGTCCGATAATAAAATCTTTTATTATCTCAAAAAAAACATGTTCAGCGACATCATCTTGTGTGGCTTTTTCCAACTCTGAAATTGTCTGGGTTTTCGTATTAATGGTTTGCCTTCATATCCTTGGATACACTTCCCCACCCACTTTAGACTTTTAAAATCATCCCAATGACACACTTTCCACTTGTTACTTATCAATATTTTTCATTGTCCCTAAACTTTGTTTCTTCAACCAATTGATAAATTAACTTCCATTTTTTCGTGGACACGGAAGTAGGTCAGGTGCTTGGCCTGATATTTTTCGACATCTGGTATCTGTCAGCCGTGCCTTTTGTGTGCTCGCTTATGACCTGTTTTCGTATTATGTTTTCTTTCTTTCTTCTTCTTTTTTCTCTTTCTTTCTCCCAGATCGCTTGAATGTAAAGAAAGAATTATTCTTAAAACCCAAAGTATTTTTTCGGCCTTAAATAATTATTAAATGGTTGATAAACCGTAAAAAGCAAATCATATATCTATGAATATTTCTTTCAAATCGTCAGGATGCATGGTGCCACAATAAGGTGGATGAGGAATTTTCTCCCAACCAAGTTCTTCGATCTTTTGTGACATGATTCTTGCTGTGTCGGGTCGCGCATTGTCCTGATGAAACATGACCCCTTTTCGATTCACTAGGGCAGGTCTTTTTTTCCTCAATGCTTGGTTCAAACGCTCTAATCGCTGACAGTATATTTGAGCATTAATTGTTGCATTAGGTGGTAAGAATTCAAAGTGGATTATTCCTTGGCGGTCCCACCAGATTGAAAGAAGAGCCATTTGTCCATGAAGTTTGCTTCTCGGCTGTGGTTGGCGTCCTTCCCATTTATCAAGCCACTGTCTACGACGCTTAATATTTCGATAAAAGATCCATTTTTCGTCGCTAGTCACAAGTGTATCTAAAAAAGGTGAAACAAGATGACGAGAATGCAGAGAAGAGCAGGGATTTGAGGTTGTTTTCAGACAATTCATGAGGCACCCATTTTCCAAGTTTAGGAACTTTTCCAAGTTGTTGAAGATGACGATGAACAGTTGTATGATTTGAACTGAGAACCACTGCCAATTCCTCAACTGATAAAACAGGATTTTCTTCAAGGGCTGCTTCAACAAGCTTTTCACCAAACTCAACTGGACGTCCGGTTCGATCTTCATCTTCAAGGGTGAAATCTCCACCCCTGAATTTTGCAAACCATCTTCTGCAAGTTCTTTCATTCCCACATTCCTCTCCATAAACTGAGTGAATGTTTCTAGCCGCTTCGGCTGCTGAGTTTCCTTTCTTGAACCCATAAAGCATTATGTGCTTCAAATGATTCTTGGGTACTTCCATGTTAGCAGGGTTTTAATCAAACAAAATTTAATTTTATTGTTCTCTTAAATAAAATTTGATCAGTTTAAATGCATCTAAACATAAAATTAATGTTCAGCTCCATTAGACATTATAAAAACTCTTTACATTTCGTTCATTTCAACAAAAAATTAAAATTCGGACAGAACTTATGGGATGACCTGATATATAATGTTATATATATAAGCAGCTATACTCGTCCAACAAAAATTTAGGTATTTAAGCTTGTAAATGAACAAACCAATACCCAAGGGAAAAAGGGTAAAAAAAGAAAGAACTAAGAACATGTACTTCCGGCGAAAATAATCGTCTAGAATCTAAGTTCAGAGTCCAAAGAAAAAAAAAAAACTCCGACACGATTAGAGTAAAATAACTAAGCAAAGTGCTCAATACGCTCAATACGGTAAAAATATATATATATATATATATATATATATATATATATATGAAAATATATAGAAAATAGGAAAGAACTCGTTAGGTAAATAATCCAAATTTCTTTAGTATTTTTGTTATTATTTTTAAAAAATAGTGCTCGATACAAAAGTAGAGCATTTTAAATATGTAGCGTGTTGGAATCATATTTTTAAATAAATAATATATATATATATATATATATATATATATATATATATATTATAGTCGTGATCGGAGGTGCTTACTCTCTGTAATATGAAACATAAAAAATAATTAAAACACAAACCATTAATGGGTGTGGTGTCTCTTGTACAATAGTGCAGGACTCGAACTCTGGTATTGCACTCAATTTGAAAGTTGGGCTTTGACAAGATAAATAAGGACACTTAAGATATCTTTTTTTCCCAAACCCTTATCCTTATTTAAGGAGACGATTTTAAATTCAAAATTGTAGCGTTGGAATTTTATTCCGGTGATAAGTAAAAACCTTATAGCACAGACATATAAAATTTATAATTTACTGAAGCTTTATAAATTGTATATATCGTCAAGATGCATAGCACAAACCCATTACTAAATCACTGTGCCATCAAATAAGACCTTCATTTATTCAAAGGGAAATTTTACGGAAAAATTAGTTATATTATGATGTAATATATTATACAATACAATAGTTTTAGTGTGATTTTCAATAACCAATGCGTATTTACAACATTTTGTTTTATAATTTGTGCTTAGCATTATTATGGTGTTATATACATTTTAATCTATTTTTTGTTTTTATTAATTACTAGCAGTAGATCCCGGCGTTGCCCGGGGATGTAACAGTAAGAGATAGATGAAGTATCGACCATCATAAAGACTGAAAAATAAAATTGATAAAGATTATTGTTTAAGGTTGACGGACACGCGCATGTCTTAATTATTTTTTTTTTTTTTTTTACGAATTGGTCAAACCCAAACTCAAACAAAAACATTGTTTTCAATCATTATGAGTCTACCGAATAGAATTTTATTATAAACAATTGTCTTGTGAATGGAATTTTTAAAGCATTCTGAATGTAAAAATAAAGAAAAAGTGTGCAAGACAATAAGAAACACTACCTGCCAAAAAAAAAGTGAAGTTTTGTTGAAATCGGTTGAAAAATGTAGGCAATCCGATCCCATATATAAGCAAACACACACACAAACAACCTGGGTTTTTAAGTATAACTCGATATGAGTTGTCCCCCTTTCATTCTCGCGATGCCTCTTAATCGTGTTTTCATATTGATTTCGTGCAAAAACAATTGTGTTTTTCCCATTTTTGGCGCTGTCAGAACCACTGCAAGGTAATTTTACGTAGTCCTCTGAAGTTTTGTTGAAATCGGTTGAAAAATGTAGGAAATCCGATCCAATATATAAACGTACAGACACACACGCACACACACACACACAACCTGAGTTTTATAATAAGTATGATGATCTAAGAAATCTTATTCATTGAGTAGCTTTTTTGTAATTGTTTACAATTTTTTACACTGTTTTTACTTATCAAATACAGTAAAAAATCGATTATTTTGCTTGTGGTGATTCATAATTAAAATTCTCGTTTGAATATATTTTCCATTCAATGTTTTTAATACAAAAGATATCAACTTTATTTGGATTTATTCTTGAAACAGAAAAATTCAGAAGTCGGTTTGTAAGCAAAAACCCCGCGGAAATGAGATATTGCTATACATTTCTATGTTCTCCTACGTGGTGATTGTGTAATTAGAATTCTAATTTGAATATATTTTCCATTCAATGTATCTAATATAAAAGATATCAACTTTATTTGGATTTATTCTTGAAATAGTAACATTTTGAGGTCAGACTGTAAGCAAAACCTGCGATAATTACGTATTTCTGGACAATGTTTTCTGATGACGTTTAAAACTAAATTCTCAAAAATTACTAAAAGGTATGCAGATAAGTTTCGGCGTCAGTCCTTATCACAGTAAACCCCATCTTTGCTATTGATAGCAGAATAAAAATAAATAATCTAAATTTAAAACATTTTGTTTTATAATTTGTGCTCAACAGTATTACGGTATTATATACATTATTTCAGTTTTTCGTTTTTATTAATGATTATTTAACAAATGATTTAACAAATTGAGTAGCTTTTTATGTAATCTTTTATATTTTTTTCACAGTTTTTACTTATCGAATACAGTAAAAAGACATTGTATATTTTGCTTGAAGTGATTCATAATTAGAATTCTGGTTTGAGTATATTTTCCATTCAATTTAATACAAAATATATCAACTTTATTTTGATTTATTCTTGGAATAATAAATTTTGAAGTTAGTTTATAAGCAAAATCCAGCTGAAATAAGACATTGCTTTGCATTATTTCAGATGATAATTACAAGTAAATATTCAAAAATTAGTAAAATCTATGAATGTAATGCTTGATTTCACTACATATCACATCAAACCTCATGTTTCACACCGAGTGTAATGTAGAATTGCTAAAACAATGTGAAAAAATCAACCTGCCCTAATGTCACATGTACAGAGTCTAATTATCTTAATTTCCTTTGTACACCGTTGGTAAGAAAGAAATACCATTCAGTTTCTTCGCGAGAATCTATATTTTTGTTGTAAAGACTCCTGAGAGGATGTTTCCCCCGTTCACTAAGAAGATCAAAATCTTTAAATTTATGGTCAACCGGTATCTATCCTACCTATCCTCATGTAATTTCTTTTCCTTCCTTCTTTTACGCCCTTACAACAATTTCATTTAGCAAACCTCTACCTTGACTGGTTCTTGGGGCTTGTATTGAGTGAATATAACCTTCTCTTATGGTTGGGTGTGTTATTACTTTTAGCACTATTCATGCATTCGCATGTCGACGTTGGATGTCTGGTGACCATCACCATTGTTTTAGCGACAGCAAGACCCGCCCCCCCTTTCTCTTGTATCACACTTATTTCCTTGCCTCTCACTCATCTTCTCTTCCCCTCTTCCCACTATAATCGCTTTCTCTTTCTCTTTCTTATCTATTTCTTATCCCTCTTTTCATTTCCTTATTTCTCTCTTTTTCACTTTCTTTCCCCAATTTTTGCTCTTTCGTTCCTCTTTCTTCTTCTTCTTCTTCTTCTTCTTCTTCTTCTTCTATTTCTCCTCCTCCTTCTTCTTCTTCTTCTTCTTCTTCTTCTTCTCGTCCTCTTTTTTCCTCTTTTCTCCTCTACCTTCTCTTCTTTGTCTCCTTCTACACTTCTTCTTCTTCTTCTTCTTCTTCTTCTTCTTCTTCTTCTGTTATTTCTCCTCCGCCTTCTTCTTCTTCTTCTCCTTCTTCTCGTCCTCTTTTTTTCTCTCTTTTTCTCCTCTACCTTCTCTTCTGCTGCTGCTGCTGCTTCTCCTCCTACTAATCTTCTTCTTCTCCTTCTTCTTCTTCTTTTATTCTTTTTCTTCTTTTTCTTTTGCTGCTCCTCCTTTTTTCTCCTCCTACTCTTCTTCTTCTTCTTCTGCTGCTGCTGCTGCTTCTCCTCCTTCTTCTTATTTTTCTTCTTCTTCTCTTTCTTTGCTTCTGCTTCTTCTTCTCCTTCTCCTTCTTCTTCTGCTGCTGCTGCTTATGCCACTGCTGGTTCTCCTTCTTCTTCTTCTTCTTCTTCTTCTTCTGCTGCTGCTGCTGCTGCTTCTCCTCCTCCTCCTCCTTCTTCTTCTTCTTCTTCTTCTTCTTCTTCTCCTTCTTCTTCTTTCCTTCTCTCTCTTCTGCATCTAATCTTGAATTATTGGTCTCAATCAAATGAACGACACATTACAAATAAAACAGGAACACACATACATTCCAGTGTCGTTCGAGACGCAGCATAGACAAAAAGGTATATCCCTTACAACCAGGTAAATAACACCGTCAGAGAAAATAGTAAGATGATCTAGTTAAATCAACGGATACTTCGGTAGCAAGTGCAACGTTCAAATCCCTACGCAGCAAGCTAAAGATAAATAAAGCTGCACTATTTTCTATCATTGGAAAATTAAGGAAGTGGTTTCATATGACCCAACAACGAACAGTTTTTTTAAGGCCACGTCATCCTGGCGTCTCTTAAAAGTGATGTCTTCTTTTTACATATATCCCAGCTGTAATTATAAACTATAATTCGAGATGAAAATTTCACTGGAATATATATTTTAAATTATCAGTTGTCATCTACATTCAAGAAAATTGAAAATTTAAGCAAAATGGTCATATGTTAAAAAAAATACATATCCTCCTAGTGATAGTTTAAAGAAACGACTTTCTTTCTCCAAATATATAAATTATAATTATTAAGTACAATTTTCATAAGTTGACGCTTTACTGAACTATATTAAAAAATCCAAGTTTTCATTTGAAATCAATAAAGTACAAATTTTAAGAAAAATAGCCACAATATGTTAAAATAGGCGCATATCCTTCTAATGTCGGTTTAAACAAGACTCTCTATCTCCAAATATATAAATTATAATTTTTAAATACATTTTTCACGAGTAGAAATTTCACTGAATTACGGTTCATTGGAGTAACGTCCATCACAGACAATGTCTTTAGGATAACTAATCGAAAGTCGAGACAATAGTGTCTGGGCGTGATAAAAATCTGATGCAATCACGGATGATGCAATATTTTTCAAAGCCAACCAAATTTCATCATACACCCCGAAAATAGATTCATATTCCTGCACGCCACTGCAAATGACCTAATCTGAGGAAAAATAGAAATCGATTACACCCTGTCACACCAGTGGGTCTAAAACTGACTGTATGGTGAAAGAAAGGAAACTAAAGCGGTTGTTTCAATTAATTTGCGCAAGGTCCATATATATATATACGATAAAGAAATATATATATTTATATATATTTTAATTGTATGGATATGAAATTTTACCCTGTTCCTTCACGCTTTTTATATCTTCATTTAAACATATATATATATATATATATATATATATATATATATATATATAATAACAACAATAATAATAATTAATATTAAAATGTAAAAGAACGAAAAGAATATAAATTCAAACGTTAATAATATTAATTTCAAAAGGGCTCAATACAAGAGTAGAGCAATAAATATTTATTATCAACTGTTACACTGGAAAATGCAAGCTACCAGGACAAAAATGCATATTTGTTTCGGCGTCAAAAGACGTCTCGTCAGGCGGCTAACAATGGTGCTAATACCACAATGGTGGAATTACCATCATTGTTAGGCACCTCACGAGACGTTATTGGACGTCGAGACAAATGTGTATTTCAATGTAACAGTTTATAATAAATATATATGATAATATATATATATATATATATATATGATAATATACATATATATATATGATATATATATATATATATATATATATATATATATATATATATATATTTTATACACGTTTCATTAAATAATATAGACAAGTGTTAATCTTTATTTTATTAAAATTTTTTCGTATCTTTTCTGATAAGTTTGGTAACATTATTTTAACCGAAAAAGAAAAAAATCACAATATTTTATCCATTATTTTTAATAAATCTAAGACTTTAGAACTTAGATACAAGCCATTATTCAAATATTTAAATTACTCTCATATCAGTCTACTATACGGACACGACAGTGTCTATAGTCTGTCATTGTTTTACACCTTAATAGTGAATCCTAATAACGATGAACACGCGATGTCGGACGCTAGTTGAACCGAAAATCGCACCGCATCTCATGACGTCACAATACCTGTATAAGTTCCTAACGTTTTGTGAATTGAGAATGAAAAAGGACCGCCGTTGGTATAATCAATGGCTTCTGTTGAAATTATTGAAATTATAGACATTTAAGAATATTTGAGAGATTCCATAGTTGATTTTGTTTAGGGTTGGGTTTTAACTGTTTGATGTATAATGCTTCAAGTATTTTTTAGTTTTTGTCTATTGTTTTCATGTCGAAGAATAGTTGTGTTTTCGACAAGTATTTTACAGAATTGTGTGCGGGCAGGCATGTTGTTTTAAATGCCTAAAAATGTTAGAGTTTTCATTAAGATGTAGTGTCAAGCGTCGTGAAAGCGAAATTGTGGTGTGACCAACATAAACACCACTTAATTCGTTGGAGATACACTCTCCCAAAGGGCACTTGAATTTATAAACTATGTTGGTTTTTGCAAATCGCTAATCGGGGAGAAGAATCATTTCCGAAGTATTAAGTTGATATACTAGATTTAGTGTAGTATATGATTAATTTAATTTTTTTTAAGGATCTGTAGTTGATATATTAGAATTTACTAAATTTTTTTAGTATGTGTTCATCTTGTTTATAATTAGTATGCATTTGATTACGATATAGGAGATTAATATATTTGAGATCAGTAGAAGCAGTATTATGTACAATTTGCTTATTATTGATATTTCTAAGAAAGCATCTTATTTGTTCATCAACTATATAGTTTGGAAAGCTATTATTAATAAGTGTCTGTTTTATATTCTTTAGTTCACTGTAAAAATCTGTTTGGTGGATGAATTAGTTTCTGCACGATGTATTAGATTCTTTATAATTGCTATTTTGTAGTAATATGGGCATTCGCTCTTGTAGTTAAGTGTACATGAATTTATTCTTGTAGGTTTTTTGTATGGAGAAATAGTAAATTTGTTATTATTTGTGTTTATTAATATGTCAAGGAAGGATTTTTATTATTAGTATTGAGTTCATATGTGAATTTAAGACAGAATTATTTTGGAACCGTTTTTGAAGTTGAATTATTTCATCTGTATTTTTAACTAACATAAGAATATCATCAACGTATCTTAGGTAGATTGATGGTTTTTAAAATCTATAAATAACTTATTTTCTAGGTTCGACATGTAGAAATTGCTAAATGTCGGGGCCCAATACTGAACCATGGAACACCATCACGTTGTATATATATTGTTATTATTATCAAAGAAAGGGACTTCAGTAGTACAAGTTAATAATAGTTTTCTTAATATATTAGGATTAATTTTAAGTGGGGGTAAAGATGAGTTACTGTATATATTTCTTATGATTATGTCAATAGTTTCACTGACAGGGACATTGGTAAATAAGTTTTCCACATCAAGTGAAGCCATGATTTCATTGTCAGGTTTTCACTTTTTAGGATTTGGATTACTTCTAATGTTGACTTAACACTATATTTACTAGGAAGATAGGGAGTAATAAGTTGGTTGATGTATTTTGTTAGATGATATACAGGAGTTGGAATTTGCGATATGATAGGACGGATATATAGTTAGGTTTATGTGTTTTTATAGTGCCATATATGTAGCCAGGTCTATAATCACCAACAATTTTAGGGAGTTTTAAAGAGTTCTGTTCAGTATTATTAGCATTAATAAGTTTATTAAGCTTTGATTTTAGTTGGTTGTTAAGTTTTTTAAACTTTGTGTGATCATGGAGTATGCGGTCTAGTTTTTTGTTGTAATCCAATTTGTTTAGGATGACAAAAATGTTGGTCTTATCAGCTTTTTTTACAATAATGTCAGGGTGGTTACGTAGTTCTTGTGCGGCAATTTTCAGTTGTTTAGAAAGAATTTTGAGTAGTTTCTGCTTTTATCATGTCGATCTTTCAGTGCCTCGGCCTTAAGTAAGTCTTTAAATTCTGGTGTAGTTTCTATTAGTTGTTCATCCTGGAGTTTAACAATGTTTTGGTATAGGGTCTCAATTTCTATTTTTTAAAAGTCGATTGTACTTACGGTATATATGGCAGTTAGGTCCAAGGTTAAGTAATTCTTTTTTTTATGCTTAGTTAGTTCATAGTTGGAAAGGTTAATGTATTTATCAGTTTTGTTAGGAAGAGTGATATTACCTTTGTATAATGTATTCAGTTTTTATAATTTTAATTCGGTGTTGAGCTTCAGATTTATTGGTAATTTCCGTGAGTCTATGTAATTTCCTCCAGTTGGTCCGGGGTAGTTATATTCTGTAGTTCATCGTAAATGTCCTGTTTTTTTGATGTTAAAGTTGTTTAATTTTTCTTTGGATATTTCGATTTGCCTTTTCAAAAATAGAAGAATCATTTGTAATTCAAGTATTGATAGTGTTGTGGGCTGCTGGATCATGTAATTTAAATTGTGTGTATTTAGAACAGCATATTTTCATTTATACACGTTTCATGTATATATTTTTATATATATATGTATATATATCAAATATGTGGTACAGTTCAAATTATATTACAATGAATCATTCAAACAAAAAGTAGATTAGTAAAGTTAATGATATAAAATGGGAAGATGCATTAACCTACAAATCACTTGATTATGATCCTTGTTTTTAATAATTATAATCTGTATAATTCTTTTTTTAGTACTTTCGACTGTACAGTCAGTCATCCTCTGGCATGGAAATTATTTTGTTTTTAGTAAAATCCAGGTAGCATCCGAGATGAAAAATGCGAATCGAAATATTTTTTTTTTTTAGAAATGTGTTATTGTTAACGGATAAAAACTTTTGGAGCGTGCAGTTGCAACGCTAAGGTTGAATTTTTTTTTTTTTTTTTTGAAAATTTAAGAGAGTGCGTTTTTTTTACTAATATGTTAATTTGAGATTTTTTTTTTTTTTTGTAGGAGTTTATCAGTCAATGTGTCATGAACTAAATTGTTCAATAAATAAAGTAATGTCTCAGTTGTTATCCCGAAAATTTACAGGTCGGGTCAGTTCTTTTAAAACAAATATGTGGTGCAGTTCAATTTATATTACAATGAATCATTTATACAAAAAGTAGGTTAGTAAAGTTAATGATATAAAATGGCGAAATCCCTTCGCAAACAAAATTCTGAAGGTTCATTAATCTACAAATCACTTGATTATGATCCTTGTTTTAAAAATTATAAACTGTATACTGTCTTTCTTTAATACGCAAGTACTTTCAATTGTACATTCAGTCATCTTCAGGCATTTATTTTGTTTTTTGATAAAATTCAGGTAGCATCCGAGACGAAAAATTGAATGCCAATCGAAATATGTTTGTTTTGAAATGTGTTATTGTTAACGGATACAAACTTTTGGAGCGTGCAGTCGCAATGCTAAGGTTGAATTTTTTTGAAAATTTAAGATTGCGTTATTTTAATAAAATGGCAATTTGAGAATTTTTTTTTCTTGTAGGAGTTTATCAGTCAATGTGGCATGAACTAAATGGTTCAATAAATAGAGTAATGTCTCAGTTGTTATCCTGAAAATTTGCAGATCGGGTCAGTTCTTTTAAATCAAATATGTGGTGCAGTTCAATTTATATTACAACGAATCATTCATACAAAAAGTAAGTTAGTAAAGTAAAGAATCATTTACAGGCCTATAACACAGTGATGGAAATAATAAAATTCTGAATGAAAAATACAAAAAAGCTATCAAGTGAAGATGACCTTCATCTGCAAAGACGTGTCAATCATATATATATATATATATATATATATATATATATATATCAGTGTCAAAGATAGTATAAAGACCAAAATACTGACAGTTAATAGGATATTAGGAGAAAAGACATTTAAGGCAAGCATTCTTTGCAATAAAGTGCTTGGTATCAAAGAAAAAGTATTAACGGGAGTAAAATTTTGTCACTTAGCTGAGTGATATTAACCTCAGCATACCGACTCAGAGTTTCGTAGAAGGACCTGCCGTTTTACTCATCAAGAAGTATCAAAATTTATTGCTTATATTTTTTTCGACTTTTCGTTTGATGTACATTTAACACTGATGTTATATATATATATATATATATATATATATATATATATATATATATATATATGCAACTGAAATATAGATCTTTTGCTTTCGGGCCATTCTGAAAATAAGATTTGAATTTAGCTTAAATTCTATGCAAAAAAGTTTGAAAATTTATAAATATATATAAAAAGAACAAGAAAGTTTTAAAGAAAACCTAAAGAATAAATATTAAAGGCTCTTTTCTTTACAAAAGTCGCACAAATTCATTCTTTCCTTTGATCATCAGGAATGCCAGCTTAGCGGAAAAAGAATTAACGATTTATTATTTCAGTATACTGACATATTTCTTTCTTTCATATTTTGATCTGATGAAGCCTAGAAAGGCGAAACGCGTAATCAAATCTATTTTCGGCTATACTTTTATCATAGATAATTGTATTTTAGGTGTTAATTGAATGTATGAATTTCGACGGATTCAACAAGCCATTCATTGTTGAAACCGTTCGGTTTGAGAAGGCGAAATCAAAATCTTGATTTCGCGAAATAAAATATTACCATGGATTTCTGAAGTCTCCGCTTTCTTAACTATCATTTGCTCTGATATTACATTGAGATCTCTGAAGAGGATATTCTTTGGTATTATCCATACAGCTTACCAGTTATTTTTGTCATATTATATATGTATGGATCAAACACTAATATACCACGGTTATAATTTATTACATTGGATCCTGTTATACCTGAATTCTATCCTCTTGGGAATTTATATATATATATATATATATATATATATATATATATATATACACACAAGACGCACGCACACAGGATGGTCACCTCCCACCCGCTTACATAACATAATTTTCTATTTTAATATTCTGTGGGGTTATTATCAAGGATAGAGAGAGTTTCATATGAACAATACCAGAATACCCACCAGTTGAAGGACGACGTTCAGAGACCACTAATAATATATATATATATATATATATATATATATATATATATATATATATATATATATATACATATACGATATATAATAATATATATATTATACAAATATAATATATATATTATAATATAATATATAAATTATATCATATATAGATCTGATAAGGAGGTTTGTTCCCAGTGCCCTGCTAGACAATTTTTGGGGACAGAATCAGTAATATTACTGGTCCTGACCTGATATCTCGGCTTCAGTCACTTTCCAAACCTAGCTTCCCTGTGCCTTTTTTTAAAATAAATACTTTAATGGTAATTTTTCTTGTGAGGTTACTACATTGTTATCTAGGCTTTACGAATTACTAGACAAGCAGCAAGGTCTCATCATTTTACAGATGAAATAGCTAGATTTAATCATAAGTTTTATGCTAACAGTTTCTTTTCTCGCACTTCTGGCCTGTGGAAATTCCTTTTTTTCCAGCCAATTTTGATTTTCAAAAATTTAAATGCAATGTCAATCGTTATCGTCTGTCTTCTTAATTCCTGTACTTTTATTATTATTTTTCCTTAACAAATTTTTTCTCACTCTGTAACCCCTTGTGTTGTTAGAGGCTTTATCGCCTTGCTTGGAGTGAAAGTATTTTAAAATGATGATAATTATGAAGTATAATTTTAGAAAGTGTATATCCCACCAAAATATTTTGCAACGTTTCCAAATTTTCGTCTGAAATAAAAAGAATAGAAATTAAATGAATATATATATATATATATATATATATATATATATTATGAAATGGACAAAGTCCGACAATTATTTTAAGACATTTTTATGTTTATACATTATTTTTATAGACACAAATATTTAAGTAAATGCTCTGATTTTTGTTGATTTTTTTTGTTTTTTTTTATTATATAATAATCAGTACTAATAACATTTACCGGCCTGAATGTCCGAGAATTTTTCATAGAAAAAAGCAGTAAAATCAACCTTGCCAAATGAGAGATTCTCCGTGGCTCGATCGGTTAAAGCACGTCAGGCTAAATGGCGGTTCCGTATAGAATACAGGTTCGGTTCCTGTCGGAGAATGAAAATTTTCTATGAAAATTTCTCGGACATTCAGACCGGTAAATGTTATTAATACTGTTTATTATAAAAACGAAACAAAGCATTTACTTAAATATTTGTATAAAAAGAATATATATATTGAAAATAACCCTGACATCTCATTTTAACAGATATATTCGCCAAAATTGCACAAAAATATATTGAAATACGAAATAGTAAATTTATTCGATGAAATCGCCATTTATTCAAGCGTGACCTCGAGACGACTTCGGAATCTCCAGCAACTCTTCTGGACTGTCTCCTTGTTTAATTTGGTGAATGCTGCCATAATTCTTGCCTTCAGATCATTTTTGGTGTTACAAGGAGTTTTGTTCGTCTCTGGCTCAACTGCGCCCCACACATAATAATCAATGGGGTTAGAGTATGGGGAGTTAGATGGCCAGTTGTAAGGGGTGATGTGGTCGAAGAAATTGTCTGAGAACCATGACTGGATTCTCCTGCTTGTGTAGCATGCTGCAGTGTCCAGTTGCCACATATAAGACACACTCTTGACCCAAGGCAGCACTAGCTCCTCAAAGCTCTTGATGCAGGCCTCGATGTTGAGTGTGATTCTCTGTGGGAAGATGAATGGAGGCATAACGTCGCCATCACTAGTGATCATTCCAAACACCTTCGTAATCACCATTAGACACGTCCAGCTCTCATCGAATCCATTGCAATATCCCCAGATTGACGCCCAAACACGGTGAAAAGTTCGTGTTAGAGCTTCCAGCGTGAATGCCAAACAGTACAGCCTGTCGTTTCCAAATTTCTGGCGGAGTGAATTGTAACATAGTGCTCTTTCTCTAACAGACAGTGCCTAACTGAGTCTACTATACTGTGCAGTCGACAAAAAAAAACAACGCGCATGCGCGAAATTAAAAATATAAAATGGCGGCAATTTACACATCACATTCTGTATGTGTAAATATATATATAATATATATATATATATATATATATATATATATATATATATATATAAATATATATATGTATATATATATAAGTGTGTGTGTGAAAAGTGTGTGTATATATATATATATATATATATATATATATTAGGTACCTCCAGCCATTCGCTAAAAAATCATTAGCATAAGGATAACAGGTCCGAAACTTAATAAAAACAAAGTTTCACCATTACAATGTTTGTTATTCTTAAGAGGAAAGAACGAAGTATTTTTTAAATATTTTTAAAAAATTTTCACTTCTTTCGAACACGTTTTAAATTTGGGTCAAATATATCGTTTTTTTGTGTTAAAACCGTACGACTTGTGGTCATCGCCATTTTTAGTGTAGCAATTTCGGGGGGAAAACCCATTAATTTCGAAATTATTGCAAAAATCAAATAATAGTCTAATTTAAATGAAACTTTCAGAACTTATTCAAAAATGAATGAATTTATTTTTGAAATTTTTATTTTTAGAAAATTTTGGTAAAAATGTCTTTTTTTTTACATATTCCCCACCCAAAATTAATTTTATGAAATTTTATAGAATTTCAAACAGTGTGGCACCCTGCATTATTAGAAAAACTAAAAAGAGATATCCATAGAAATATGATTTAATTTTTATTCGGTTTATTAACCAGTTAATATTTATTTAGAGACGAAAAATAATTGAGTTTTGAGAATAATTCTCTAACTGTATTTAGGCGATCCGAAGGGAAGAAGAAGGAAAAAAAAAAAAAAAAAAAAAAAAAGAAAGAGGAATAGATAATACAAAAAAAACCGGTCATAAGCGAAAACAGGTGTCAAGAGATATCTAGGCCAACTCGCTTGACCGAAATTCACGAACAATAGAAATTGTTATTTGAAGAGTTTTAGGAAAAGAAAGGAAACATATACGATTGATAAAATACCAGATATCGGTCAAAACATCTGGCCTACTTTCGTGTCCGCGGAATGTGAGAGTTCCTTGTCAATTTGGAGAGAAATGGGATTTTTAGAACAATGGAAAAAAATATTAATAAGTGACAATCGAAAAGGGTGTCATTGAGATGAGAGGTGACCGCTGGAATTGTATACAGATCTTGACCAGCTCTAAAGTTGAAGATAAGAACCCCCACGATGATGGGTGAAGATATTTTCAATTCAGATAATTAAGATTTTGGCTGGCAGGCCTGAAACGAAAAAGAGTTGAAAGCAATTGTTTTTTGCTCACAGAGAGCGCCAGCAGGACGAGAAAAATTCTTCCTGAAGTCACATCTAATTAGCGGCGGGTTGTTTGACAAAAACCAAATGTGAGGAAAGCCGAGATTGTCATTTTCGTGCGTGCGAAAAAGGCCAAATTGATTTTGTTTTTTTTAAACAAGGTGTTTCTTCCCCAGAACAAAGCCCCGGATTGACCACGCCCGATTGGAGACGTCACGAAAGAGGAGACGCCCAACCAGAATCTCATTAGCCGAAAGCGGTCACGTAATGTGCGAGGAAAGAGGAAGGACTCTCGACCAGGACCCCATTGGTCGAAAACGGTCACCTGACATACGAGAGAGACCAGGGAGAAAAATGCGCCTTCCCCCAGAGGCACTGTGAGGAAGTAGGGGTGAAAGTAAGAGCGATAATGGGAAATCAGAAATAATGCGACTTTTGAATTATCAAAAAAAACCCTGGCGCCGACAGACCCACCCCCAGTTTGTTGCGGCGTCAATAAAAGCAGGACCCCAATCGACAGAAATCAGTTGCGGGGTAGACGGCAAGAGCAGTTGGAGAGCGGACGGCGGGCCTTGTTCATTCGCCCTTGCGGGCAAGAAGGGCCGGTCCGTTTGGCCCGGACAGGCAGAGAAGTTGCAGCGCTGAAGCCGAAGAAAGAATTTAGAGTTGCAGCAGAAGCCGTGGACAGTGAGGGAGCTTGAACGCGGGCGTCGGGCCCGGTTCATTCGCCTTTTGCGGGCAAGAGAATCCGGATAGGAAGAAATTCGTCCAGCCCAAGTCGAAGTGAAGAAGATTGCCCAGAAATTCGATGAGAAATCTTGTTGGAATTGCAGGCCAAACAGGCAGAAATCAGTTCAGCCCCAGACGGCAGAGGAAAGAGTTCGGACCTTGGCGAGAAGAAGTTGCAGTTGGAGTTGGAATCACACCGTTGCGAATAGAAATTCGTCCAACCCAAATCGAAGTGAAGAAATTCGTCCAACTCAAATCGAAGTGAATAAATACGTCCAACTCAAGCCGAAGAGAAGTCGATTCGCGCAACTCGACGGCGAGAAGAATCAGCCGTGAACGACTGGTATAGATCAGCGCCCAGTGTCGAAACCAAACCACACCCCGACATGCAAATTTCTAGAAAGTTTGCAACTCAAGTCTTTAAGTTATATGGTAGAAGCTTGGTGCCACAGTCCACAAAACGGGTCGGGAAGTAAGAACAATTTTTATGTAACGAACATTGTTGTTACCCTTTTTTATCAGTAATTTTTGGCCTCGTGAGTTTTTCTTTTTCTTGTGTGTTATCACCCCCGTCGGACCCAACTTGCATACGGCCCCAATCCCTGTTTGATCCCGTCTGTCTAAGATCTAATCACAACGTGGGTAGGCAGAGCGGAGATCAGTGCAGTTACCCTAGTAACCAGGCGTTGGAAGCGAGTTGGGAACGGCGAGGCTGGTAATCATCTAACCAAAGGGTTGGAGCGTCACACTTGGAGCAGCGAGGAACGAACAGCTGACGCCGCGGCAAAAAACGTCACAACTGGTGCTGTCCGTGACCAGGATATCAGACCCTTGGGCAGCCACGTGACGTCACAACTGGAGCCGCGAACGAGATCGAACGACAGAGTCAACGCTGCGACCAGGGGGGGGGGGCGACGTCACAATTGGTGCCGTGACCAGGATCAACCCTGGACCAAGAGACGTCACACAGTTCGCAAACTTTTCTTTTTTCCTTATAAGCAGGACTCCTTGGAGAAATTAAATAATCAATTTTTGTTTTTCACAACTAATGCCAACTTTATAAAAACCTGCTCCAAATCGTAAAAATAAAAACTGCAATAAACTATCTAATTATCAAATTAGATAGTTTTTATTTGCTTTTATAAATAATATACATTAAGGACATTATTATCTGAAGAAAAAGAAAAAAAAATCGATGAATAAAGAATTTTTACAACAATTGTTTGCATTTTTCGTTTTTTTTTTTCATTTTTTTACATTTTTTTTCATTTTTTTTTTTAATTTTAAAAATGTTTTAAATTTCTTTCATGCAGCGCATTTGGTCGGTTATTAGTTTTTTTAAGTGAAGACTATATTTACTAAGCGAAAATTAAAAGCTTAATATAAATAACCCTGCCAAAACTTTTTACCATAATAAAATTTGTTTTTTTTGTCCGTTTAAGATGTTTGCTTTTTTTTTGGGTATGGTATCTCGCAAGTGATATTACAGTTAAAAGGTCACGTGTTTCACGGCTTCTCCCCCCTAGGATAGCCCTTGACATAAAGGTCAATTGCCGTTCAAATGTCATTCATTTTACTTCCGTGTTTCATCAACCCCATGCTTCAACAGGCTTGTTTGGAAATCATCCCTTCAAGATTTAAAAAGTAAGTTTTTTTTTTTGAGATGCTATGCATGTATTTATTTTAATTTTTAGTCCGTGTCATACATCAAGTAATTTATTTTTTTAGTTAAGAAAATAATTATAATTTAATAATAATAATTTATTTTTTAAGTTTCTTTTCTTATTTGGGAATTTTATTTTTATAAAAAAAAAATAGTTGAAACTTTCAACCAATTTTTTTCTAAAATAAATGGTTGCTTTCAAGTTGAAATGCAACCTTTATTTTATTTAAAACCTAATGTTTAATTTCCTTATTTTTAAAGCATTTTTTTTTCATTTAAAATTAGTTTTCTTTTCTCAATTTAATTGTGGTCTCCACTAATTCCTGATAACTAAGCTTATTTTTCCTGTTTTTTTTTTTTTTTTTTTTTTAATGAATTTCAAAAAAAAAATTAAAAATCTTTCTGAAGTATTCATTTTTTTAGCTTTAATTGAAAGCTAAAGGCTACAATAAATTTTTATTTAATATTTCCAATTTCCAGTAAGCCAAATCTGGTTAGTGTTACAGAAATTAATGAATGGCATAGGGGTTTTCTAGTGAAAGCAATAAAAAAAATATTGCAATTTTTTTTTTAAATTTTCAAATTACAATATTTTATGAAACATTATTTTTTGGAAAATTGTCATGTTAATTGTAAAATGCTTTATTAAATTAATAGTTAGTATAATACTCTAGTAAATTTTTTATTAATTAATAATAGCAAATATTTAGTAAATCTTTAAGACTTAATATAATAATATAAATTAATACATTAATTAAATAATTGGTACTAGTATTAATTTAATAAAATTGTCCTATTTTTTAAAACTAAATAAGTAGGGAGGGTAACAGATTTAAAATAATATTTTTATCAAAAATAATTTAATTCATTTGTCAATGTCATAAAAATTTCGGTAAAATCCCTCAATCATATGAATTTAATTTTTTTTTTTTTTTTTTTTACTTTTAAATTTTCAAATCAATGTGTTGATTTTCTGGCTTACTTATCTTTATATTCATTTTTAAATTTTCAGATAGCAAGAACTGATGATATCTTAAAAGAATATAGCAGTGTCCCAGTTGGTCAACCAATTCTGTGTGGCCATATTTTTAAGAAAATTCTCACAAAGTATGGTTCACTGCAAATGATATCTAAATGGGCTACCCGTGAAAATTCTAGAAATGGTTTCCTTGAAATTACCAAATCTGTAGTTAATAGATTAAAATTAATCTATTGCAAACGTAATTTGGGATACAATTTTATAGAATTTAGAAATAAATGCACCCAGGTGGCCCATTCTGCTAGATCTGTTGCCTCTTCAACCGTCACCACTTCAACTACCACCCCTTCAACCATCACAACTTCAACTGCTAAATCTTCAACCATCACAACTTCAACTGCCAAATCTTCAACTATCACAACTTCAAATGCCAAATCTTCAATTATCACAACTTCAACTGCCAAATCTTCAACCATCACAACTTCAACTGCGAAATCTTCAACTATCACAACATCAACTGCCAAATCTTCATCTGCTACCTCAGTTTCTTCCACTCTTTTGACCACATTGAGGAGAATAAAAATCTTAAGAAAAACATTATTACAGAAGACTGTGGAAGTTAGTACATTGAAAAAAAATAAGACATCTGCAAAAGATAATTAAAAAATATGAAGAAAATGAATGTAATAAATTAACTTCAAGAAAGGCACATTATGACTGCCTCTTGAATGCAGTTCCTGTGTCATGTTAGTGAACTATTACAGTCTCTAAAAAAAATTTTTCACTGCCACCTTCATACATAAAATGTTCGTCAACATCAGTGTACAGAATGGTAGGAGAACTTGTTTTTTTTTTCAGATGTTAAGACTTTTTCATCTATTATGAATGCAGAAAACTGTACACTAGTCTTTGACTCAACAACACAGGAAGGAAGTCACATCAACTGTGTTGTTCTAACAACCCCATCAACATCTCACCTTGTTTCATTGGACCGACTTCCAGGAGGCACTGCAGTTGACTACAAGCAGCATATCTGTGACTGCATCAACAACTTGGCTAAAGTAGGCTCAATGGTTACTGGCCAAAGTCTTGATGACAGTTTACAACAGATACGGGCAAAAATAAAATGCTGCTTAACTGACCCTGCTCTAGTGAACCATTTGACAGTTTTTATGCTGGAAAAGGAGTGGGGGGGGATGAAGGTAATTGAACTGAATTGCAACGTTCATCCATTGGAAGCTATTTCCACCAAAACGCGGAAAGTCTTGGCAAATATGGAAAAGCTGCATAGCAAGATTGCAAATTCTACAGAGTGCCTAGCATGGAAAATTATTGTGGCAATGAATTCCCTCAGATATAGCAATAAATTAGGGCTGGTCAACACAGTGAAGGAATTTATTGAAAATAAAGGACTTCCGTTGTCCTCATTCCCTAGATTCCGAGGGAATCGGCTGCACATAATTTTTATGCTAGGTGCAAATTATTTTGCAATCTTTGCAGATTTAAAAAAATTTGTCTTCCAGCTACATCCTAAAAATGATACTGTTGCCAGGTTGAAACATATAATGAAGGAAAAAGTGGCAGTTAAAGGAATTTCAAGTCCTGGGGATAATTACAAAGCTGCTGTCGGGGCCTTGGATGAATAATTTCTATACCGACTTGGCAAAACAAAAAAATTTTAAACCATAAACACCATGAACATTGTCAAGGAGGTAATAGAAAAATTAAAGATTTTTTAACCGAGGGCCCCGATGAGGATTTTGTCCTCCAAGACTGATTTTTTTTTGAACTATTAAAAAAGTGATAGGGATTCTCTGCTGATTCCACCAAAGGTCATGATGGTATTCAAAGACACGATAACTGCCTGCTTAAAATGGATTGTGGAAGTGTTAAGCAGGCAATGAAAAAATCTTTTTTTCTGACCGTTGAAGTTTCTTCAGAGTCCTGCTAACATCAGTGAGGCAGCACACCATGCTAGTAAAGCATCATTGGTGAATTCTGTGAAAAAAAAAAACTTGCGCCTAATGCTTATGTCTCCAGCATAAGTGATATCATCAAGGCCAAGCGGAATAAAGTCAGAGAATTCATTGATGATCTGGATGCTAAGCAACTCGCTGATTATCTGAAGTTAGCACTGACTTACAGCAGAGAAAGGACTTCCCAAAAAAAGATTCGGCGCCAAAAGCTTCTTCAAGAAATTTATAGAAGAATAAAAGAGAAAGACGAAATTAAGAAGAGGGCGATTCAATCAAGATTAAAAAAAATTGCAAGATTTTTCACTTGCTTCTTTGCGAATTGAATATGGTGAAGATGCGGAAGCCCTAAACAGTATACTGACCGGTAACATAGTTGGCTACACCATAAGACATATTTGGACAACTGACGGTCTAAACAAGGAATTTGTTGGCTTTATCAACAGTTTTGTAAATCCATTTTATGAGATTTACTATCTCAATGGTGATAAAGTTGATGAAGACTGTCAATTGGATATATATGAAGTTGGTGCTATGTTATGCAGGATTTATTTCTTAAAGCAGCCCACCATTGATGATGGTTGTAGAAGCAACTGAAGAAAAAAAATGGCCCTTTTCAGGGCCACAAAATATTCGGAAAAATCTTATCACTGTTATGCATGGTAGCAATTTTTTATTTTCATATAAAATTGAGGTACTGGATTATACTTCAATAAAATAAGTGTACAATTACCTAAGTAATGATAAAATTTAAGTACTTTAAAAATTTAATAAATAAAATAACTTTAACAATTCATAAACATCAAAATATAATAAAGAATAAAATGAAAAATAGGATCTTAAAAATATAAATATTAAAGTATAGTGTTATCCTTATCATTTGTGATAACAGATAATTATTTTTGTTAATTATAACTCAGTTATTAAATTAAAAGTGAATTATTGAGATAATATTAATAAAATTATATTTCAGTTGTAAAAATGTAATAACCGAGTGAGATAGAGGTTATAATAATTAATAATTTTATTATTAATTATTATTAATAATTTAAGATAAATATTAATATAATTTGTAGTTAATATAATTAATAATATTACATCTCAGTTATTTAACTAAAAATGTAATAACTGATAATATAATAATTAATAAAATTATTTATCATAATTATCTACCATTATATAAGTAACTACAATTTTAAAAAAATTTATAGTATTTTATTTTAAAATTATTATAAGAAAACATCTTCAAAATTACAGTTTAAAAAAATCAGTAATATATTAGATAATTGCTTAAATTATTTTAAATTTTAAACATTACTTAGTAGTAAATAAAACAAACAATAGCAACCATTATTACTAAGAATTCGAAAAATTGTATCAGCTCTGGTCCACCATACTAAAGCTGTCAACACATGCGGCCATCAAATTATCGATGGAGTCTCGAGGAAGCCAAGACTCCGTGGTGAAGGAATACTTGTCTAGAAAATTTCATGGTGTAAGTAAGTGATGTTTGTTTTAAAACAGA
>CAHIKZ030002933.1:4010000-4027500 GCA_903632075.3 Acanthosepion pharaonis | reverse complement strand
CGTTATATTCACTTACGTGCAAATACCATCGGGAAAGGTAGGAATCCACGTCTTCTGTCCCCAGCTATGGGTTAAATAGTAAGACTTGTATCAGAAAAAAAAACATTTTTATCAGACAAAACCATCCTTAGGAGAAAGGTAGTTACCATAAATAAATAAAAAGAGAAAAATTTCTTTTTTAAAGCCAGAGAAAACTAAGCTGGCATTTTCAGTTCACTTCAGCAGTGCGTACCACAAACATCTAATAGATTCTGGATTTTATAGATTATATTTTTATTTCGAACCCATGGCTAAATTCCGAAAATCAAACAGTAGTGGAAAAATATTTGTGGACGAGGAAAATTACAGCTACGACTATCATAAGAAAAACGCCGATGAAACAAAAAAAAAACAAAAAAAACTGGCGATTTGTAGAGTGATCTTGCAATACTGTTAATCTGTCATTGCATTTTAAACAAAAATAAACTTTTAATTTTTTTTACATTTTATTCCTCTTTTTAACAATTTATGATGACTACTTATGGTTTTTAAAAAAAATTATATTAATTGCCTTTAAAAACTTCAAAAAATTATCAGAGGTACGCAATTATCCAAGGACGCAATTGTCTAGGGACGCAAATGTCCAGGGAGGCAATTGTCTGGTACGCAATTGTCTCTGATGCAAATGGTAACTGCTGTAGAAGTCTGTAGAACATCTATGCTGCCTCAAATTCATCTATGTCGAAATTGTTCGGTATTCACTGCCATATTGGAAGATTGATGTTACATAGTTTTAACGACATTTCCTGTGTCTTGATACTTTGCTTAACTTTTCGAAGAGAACATCTGTCCATCGTGACTGGTGATAGTTCAATCTCCGGTCGGCGATGACAGAATGTACCTAGTTTGATTTTCGAGGTATTGAAGGGAAACAAAATAGGATTGGCACATCGGATTGTAATAGAAATTCTATCAGCCATAAGAGACGGTTTCAAGATTGACAAGTTTATTGAAATAATGAATGAAATATCACAGTTGCGACCCACCTGAAGTCCTAGGGTAGATCCATCTTCATAACGCAATCCAGGAAGCCAGATGCAAATGAATAAGATCTGCACAAAAAAATTAGTGCAAGAGATAAGGAAATAGAACATAGAATAGTCTGCTCTAAGGCTAGTTTCGCCCAATGCAGCATGTTGCTACAAAACCAAAACATTAACCAAAGAAGTCAGTGCAAATATTATGTAAACAGTTAAATTTGTATAGCATTTCTGTCCTAAAAAAATTACATTCAAATTTTCTTGTAATATCTACCATGAAAATAAAGAGTGTTCCAATAACTTGAACTGATTTTAAATGTGAATTAAACTTAAGCGTGTAATGATGTTTTTTTTTCTTTTTCTTTCAGATTTAACAACTTAAGTCTTTGGCAATTTCAACCATGGAAATATTAACAATCATACGAAGTGTTAAAGTTATCGAAGTCTATTACGAAAATGAGCGTTCAAGCAGAATTTGAATGAGAAGTTCATGTCGCATCATCTCTAGAAACAGTGAAGTCAATTGACCATCACGATCGTGCGACTTGACGCCTTTAGATTTCTTTCTTTGGGTTCATCTCAAAAGTAATGTCTATGCCAACAAGCCAACAATAATTCAACAGCTGAAGGATGAGATAATAAGGCATATTGGTGAGATCGACGAGCAACTATGCAGAGACGTCATCAAACATTTTGACCATCGAGTGGAGGTGTGCCGCCGAAGCCTTGGCGGACATTTGGGTGATATTATTTTCCCCCACATAATTGTCATGACTTAAATAACATGATCCAATAGAGAAATAAATAAATTTTCACCATTAACATTGATTTATTTACTACTGACTTTGATCCGTCTTAATGAAACACCCTTATAGATAATCCGTCTTAATGAAACACCCTTATAGATAATCCGTCTTAATGAAACACCCTTTATTATACAGAGTGAGTATCCTTTATCTGAAAACCTCCAAAATCCGAAAGTTTTTTCAGGTGGTGACATGACTTGCCAGAAATGGAAAATTTCAGAAAGCACTGGGAACCTTCCTAGGTGATGTGCATCTGTTGTAAGTGACCTCATCTGCGGTGGGTGGTGGTTCCCCAGCCCAACTAAGTAGCCTATGTTGGTACCAGTTTTTTTGTCAGCGATTCGTTTGATGATTACTTACCAAGTGTTTTGTGTTCAGTAAAGATATTGCTCAAAATGTCAAAAAGTCTTGCATTTATAAGTAGTGATCATGTTTTTTGTACACGTACAAAAAGTAGAAAACATTATTCTTACATGAAATTTTAATTTCACCTCTTAAAAATTTCTGTGAGCATTACATGACTAGTGTCATTACCTATATCTGGATGTATACAAAATTTATTAAATTTCATATAAAACTACTGTCGTAAATAAGAGATGGACTGCAACACTCCTTTACGACACCATATTCGTTTACGGCCCATTCTCTGGACAGTCAGCCATATTCAAGAATACCAGGAGCAGGTGTGCTGTGAACCTTGCTTGTATTTTGCCGAATAAAGCTTGGATTAACTTATCTTCCGAGTTTCAGTCTTCATTCTTGACAATGTATTCGGCAAAATATCTTATAACCGCCATGTTGGACTCTTTATCAAGTTTTGGCTATAAACCAAGAATATTGGATATCGACCCATATTCAACACACACCGCCAGAGTATGGCGGCACTGGCGTACTATATTCACCAACTATTTAGACGACTACAAAGACAGAATATCCCAACAAACTATGGGCATTGATAAGCTGTGTAAGTCCTACAGCTTTCGAATAATAACACCAGTAAATATAATAAAATAAGTAAATAAGCTTGTTTTTTTCTGTGGTATTATAGCTTACCATAAATGATCCATTTGTCCAGCCCGTGACGTAATTTGCCATCGCTGTGATAAGCAGGGACATTACCAAAAAATGTGTATGTCATCAAATGTGACAACTAATGCTATGATTCATTCAGCTTGTATTTCTGTAAACACTACTAAAAAAAAGTCTTCATTCTTGACAACTACTTTCAGGGTATTTGTTAATTATGTAAAACTACCATCAGGGGATATGTATTAGCTGTTATGAAATATAAAGGGATATTGTGTTTATGCTTGGGTTCCATTCCCAAATTGTTACATTTTATAGATTCTATATACAAATTAAACAGCCTGTATTCCAAAATCTAAAAATATCTGATAACCAAAGCACTTCTTGTCACAAGAAAAAAGGATAAGAAATTCTCAATCTGTATTATTTAAACATTTAAGATAGTCACTTTGTATATATTTATTTTTGCTCCCGCACTTCATCATGTTAAACCCATTTCATCATGTATTGTATATGAATAATTTACATGTGTTTAGTGGCTTGGAACATGAAATCAGTAAGCCGAGTTCCAATGTGGATTTTGGACGAAACGCGTCAGCAATAACTACAGGTTTTCTATTGTCATTTATATTTATAAAAATTCAGTTTCATGTAAATACCCTTACGAAAAGTACGAACCCATACCTTCTCCTTCCAGCTATGGATTAAATATTTAAAATCTAGTAATTACTAAGGGCTAAACAGCAAGTGTTCAAAAACAACCACTTCTTATTTAGCGCTTAGTAATTACCAGAACTGACACAATAAACCACACGATCAAGGCACACAGTTCTTATTTTCTTATCCTCCTTATTTCTAGACGCAAATGATAGAATTGCTGCTACGTATCTTCTTAGCCTTTTCTCTAAGAACTGAATATTGTATTGCTGGTTGAGTATCCTTTATCTGAAATTCCAAAATGCGAAAACCTCTAAAATCCGAAAGTTTTTTTTTCAGGTGCCATGACTTGCCAGAAATGGAATTTTTCAGAAAGCACTGGGAAGCTTCCTAGGTGATGTGCATATGTTGTAAGTGACCCCGTCTGCCACGGGTGCTGGTTCCCAAGCCCAGCAACGTAGCCTATGTTGGCACCAGTTTTTTTTTAGCGATTCGTTTGATGATTGTGTTTTGTGCCCAGTAAAGAAATTGCTCAAAATATCAAAAAGTCCTGCATTTATATATTTTTTATAAATAGTGATCATGTTTTTGGTACACGTACAAAAATCACAAAACATTATTCTTACATGAAATCCTAATTTCACCTCTTAAAAATCTATGTGAGCATTACATAACTAGTGTCATTACCTATAGCTGGATGTATACATAATTTATTAAATTTCATATTTCAAGGTATTTATTATTTATATAAAACTACCTTCGGGGTATATGTATAAGGAGTGTTATGAAATGTAAATGGATATCGGGTTTATACTGGGGTTCCAGCGATACCTCAAGGTGGTGTAATGGTTAGGAAGCTTGTCTCGCTAGGACTATTACAACTGAGTAGTGAGTTTGATCTCCATTGACTTTCAGCCTTGTGCCACATCTAAGCTACGCTTGGAAAATCACTATGGTTGGGTTCGATTCACAAGCTGTCTTAGTTTAGAGATGCTAAATGCAAATTAAATAGTCTGTATTCAAAAATCCGAAAAAATCTGAAAATCAAAGCACTTCCGGTTACAAGAATTTTGGATAAAGGATTTTCAACCTGCATAAACATTATTATTAGTTTATCCCTTTAAGATAATAATCATTAAAAGCGAAAGTGAAAAATCTTTTATATCGTAAGAGCTTAAGATTTTTGCTGTAGTAAAATGTGCTTTTTCTCAAAATACGTATCATCTTACAGTAATATTTGAAATAAAATATAATATATACAGAATAGATTTAAAAAAGCCTGTCAAAAGAAATAACGAAAAATTATAAATTAATACAGTAAATAAATATATGTAGCAGATTACGATAAAGAGTGTGACATACATGTAAGTACGCCGCTATATTTTCGGGTAAATGTCCATTCGGTTAAATGCCAGTCGGCGAAATGTCCGTTCGGCGAAATGTCCGTCGACCAAATGTACATAGAATAGGTGTAGTTTCGCCCAATACCGCACGTTGCTACAAAACCAAAACATTAACCTAAAAACTCGAGTCATGTTCCTAAATAAGCTTGTCGGATCAAGACCATCATATAAATATCATGCAAGGCTCCAAACCTGTTTAGAAATATCTAAACTGTCAGCTGTATCCAACCGTTTTCTCAAATCAGTGGTTAAAGACTACTTTGGGTGAATGTAGCCTGTAGGTCTTAGCGTGGATCGATCTCTTTGAGGCTCAACATGGATGCCTACGTCAAGTGCCTTGATGAGGTAGTGCTGCCCTGAATCAAGTGGGTGGCTGGTGGAACACCTAAATCTGGCAACAGGACTCTGCACCATGCCATATAAACAAGAGAACCCAGACCACATCACCCTTTAAATCTGCAGACTGAAACTCACTTGATTATTATGTGTGGGGTGCAGTTCAGTGAGAAGCCAACAAAAGTCCTTGTAAAACCAGCTAAGAGCCAGGATTACGACAGCATTCACTTACTTAAACAAAGAGTTGCAGGAGATTACGAATTCGTCTGGAGGCTGCGGTTGAAACCAATGGCGAATTTATTGAATGGATTTATTTTTATCATTTCAAGATATTTTTGTGTAATTTTGATAAATATATCTATTAAAATGAGATAACAGTGTTATTTTCATTTTTGTGTCATTTAGACGACAATTTATCCATCACGACCTCCCCCCTCTCTCTCTCTCTCTCTCTCTCTCTCTCTCTCTCTCTCTATATATATATATATATATATATATATATATATATATATAGATATATATGACTTTCTGTAATATTTTTATGAGCCTTTTGTTTCGCATTGAATACATCGTATGAGATTGGAAAAGGTTGAAAGCATTTTCAATGTACTTCTCCTCTTCGTGTAAATACTAAGGGCTGTAAATTCTTTGTGCTCTTAAGTAGAATATAATGACTTTAAGTAGGAATTTACTCTATTACCTGTAATAACTGACACAAGGAATTCATCGGAGGACCCTCAAAGAATTGAAAAAAAGATTATATGAATATGAAAGAGATCTTTTAGAAAACAGCATATTAAACTAATTGATTGCTCACCCTAATGAGGCTGACCAAAATTTCGATAAAAAAAATGCTACTATAATTAAAAGGGAAAACAATTTACTTAGACGAAGATGTTTAGAAAGTTTCAGCCGTTGTACGCTCCGGCCTTGTTCAGGTGGTTGGAATGTCGAACTGAACCCTTTATTTCGCTTACTGGGATAGACTGTTCCAATTCCACGTGCCATGTCTAATGGATGTCAGTTATCTCCTGATAATTTCCCTCTTAAAGTTCTCCAGCGTCTAAACCTGAAGGACACATGGCACAGTGGATAAAGGCGTTAGTTAGATCCAGTGACAGGACCCAAAGAGTGTGAGTTCAATACGTGGTTAAGGCGGTAGAGAACCGACATCCATTAGACATGGCACGTGGAACTAGAACAGTCTACCTCAGTAAGCGAAATAAAGGGTTCAGTTCGACATTCCAACCACCTAACGAATGCCGGAGCGTACAACGGCCGAAAAGTTGTGATAAACATGGCGACAAAGATGAGGACAATAGTCCGAATAATATAAATAGTGTACCTAATACCTGATCTCAGAAATATAGACAGATACTGAAGAATTTGTCTATGTTTAACATATTGTTTTTTTATAACTACGTCTACAACAATAAAAGATTTTAATGCAAAACAAAATAGAAAGTTAAAACTTGAAAGAGAAACTTATTCTAATACTCGTAATAATTGCCACAATGAATACATTGAAGAAACGTCAAGAAATTTAAATAAAATTTTATATGAACACAAAAGTGATATTTTACAAAACAACGCATTTAATGTATTAGTTGCTCACCGTAAAGAAACTGACTACAATTTTGATTTAAAAAATGCTAATCTAATTAAAATGAGAAAACAATTTCAGGCCGGTAAATGTTATTAATACTGTTTATTATAAACAGAGCATTTACTTGAATATTTGTATCTATAAAAAGAATGTATAAACATAAAAATGTCTTAAAATAATTGTCGGACTTTGTCCATTTCATAATGTGTGACGTCATTTGTTTACATTTGATACGCCCTGAGCAGATATGAATGTACGTGAGAGATTCATAGAAGATTGAAGTTTAAATACAGTAAATTCAACCTTGATAACCGAACGCTCCTTCGTGGACAAATCGGTAAAGGCACGTCAAGATAAATGACGGTTCTGTATAGGATACAGGTTCGAATCCTGTCGGAAGACGGATATTTTCTGTGAAAATTTCTTGGATATTCAGGCATGTTGTTTAATACTATTTATTAAAAGCAGATCATTTGCTTAAATATTTGTATCGAGAAAAAGAATGTTAAACATAAAAATGTCTTAAAATACATATATATAATTAATAAATATTTAATCCTCTCGTTGCTGCGGTTATTTCTTTTTTTTTTTTTTTCTTCTTCCTTTGTTTTGGTCACGTGGTCATGATTTTATGTTTGCAGGCTATATATTTCGTTCTTACATTACCTCTTTAGCCAGTACTCCCTGACGATCTGCGCAGGTAAAACCTTGGTAGGTTTGTCTGGCTCTTTAGGTTTAATTAGGTTTGCTGCTCTACTTCCACGGGGCATGTTTAATGGATGTCAGTTATTAGTTATTTCCTGCTAATTCCCCTCTCCAAGTTATCCACTGCCTTACCTGGGTATTGAACTCAAACTCTTTGGGACCTGTCACTGGATCTAACTAACGCCTTTATCCACTGTGCCATGTGTCCTTGATGTGGCACGCGCAACTAGATCAGTCTACCCCAGTGAGCGAAATAAAGGGTTTAGTTCTTAGTTTTAGGCCGGAGCGTACAATGGCCGAAACGTATCAGAAATATAGACAGATCCTGAAGGGCCGAAAAGTTATGATGAATTTGGCGACAAACATGAGGACAATAGTCCGAATAATGTAAATAGTGTACATAATACCTCATCTCAGAAATATAGACAGATACTGAAAGGCCTAAACGTTGTAATAAATATGGCGACAAAGATGAGGACAATAGTCCGAATAATGTAGTGTACATAATACCTCATCTCAGAAATATAGACAGATACTGAAAGGCGGAAACTTTTAATAAATATGGTGACAAAATGAGGACAACAGTCCGAATAATGTAAATAATTATTACACAATACCTCATCTCAGAAATATAAACAGATACTGAAATGCCGAAACGTTGTGATAAATATGGCGACAAAGATGAGGACAATAGTCCGAATAATGTAGTGTACATAATACCTCATCTCAGAAATATAGACAGATACTGAAAGGCGGAAACTTTTAATAAATATGGTGACAAAATGAGGACAACAGTCCGAATAATGTAAATAGTGTACACAATACCTCATCTCAGAAATATAAACAGATACTGAAATGCCGAAACGTTGTGATAAATATGGCGACAAAGATGAGGACAATAGTCCGAATAATGTAAATAGTGTACATAATAACTCATCTCACAAATATAGACAGATATTCAATATCAATGTTGCCTGCTACAAAAAGATACATAGATTTCCCGCACAAATTTCCCGGTCCCACTTTGACTTCGGAAAAGCAAGATTTTTCATCAAAATTTCGAAGGTTCTAAAAATGATTTTAAAAAAATATTAAATTTTGACATAAAAATCCTTTGGTCTTTCTTCATCATGATAACACAAAGATTTTGGCGATAAAACTTTGTTTATATTAAGTTTGGGTCTGTTTTTCATCATGTAGGGTCCTCATTTTTAGAGGATCTTTGAAGGTACCTATATGTATATATAAATAAAATGTGTGTGTGTGTGTGTGTGTGTGTGTGTGTGTGTGTGTGTGTGTGTGTGTGTGTGAAAAATGCCGGTCTTCAATCGAAATTACGTATTTACGTTTCATTGATTCGTTGCCTTGTCACGAGGAAGGGACATGATGAGTTTCCGTTCTCATTTTTCATTTTCTTTCACTTCGACCCGCTTGTCAACGGCGGAGGTCGGAATTTGATTTCACACCAGATAGACTTGTCTTAAGAGCAGAAAGCTACCGACTGTGGAGCAATATTTACAGACATCACTCATCACTTATGGACTGAAAGGCGCCTCGCAACAATTCCGATAAACCAACATTATCTTTCAATCTAACTCTTTCTCTCGGTTTCTCTCTATACACAAACACATACATATATATACCATATATATATATATATATATATATATATATATATATATATATATATATCTACATTTATATATATATATATATATTTATATATGTATGTATGTGTGTATGTATGTATGTATTATTTATATTGAATACATGTGTTTGAGTAAACGTTCCTGTTTTCTTTCCTTTATTGCCTCGAAATTAATGCCTACCAGCCTGAACTTCGAGAAATCCTGCTGAACACACACACACACACACACACACACACACACATATATATATATATATATATATATATATATATATATATATATATATATATATATATATATATATATATATATATATATATATATATATATATCTTTTTTACCCGGAAATTAATGTGTACAGCCTAGATTTTTGGGAATTACTACTGATATATATATATATATATATATATATATATATATATATATATATATATATATATATTAAAATCGACCAAGATCGGAAATTAATTTTTTATTTAATTTTTCTGTGTTCTAACAAGTGCTTTCTTTTTGGAATTACTACAAATGTTTTATACGCACAAGGATGATTCGACACAAGGAGTGGAGTGCAGTATGTTTTAGTGTGTGTAAGGATGTTTTATATATATATATATATATATATATATATATATATATATATATATATATATATATATATATCTACGCGACGAAATCGACTCAAACAAATCTATACTGACAAAACTAAATTTTTAAAAGGATTAATTTTCTTGTGTTCTAACAAAACTGTCCTTAATCACCATTTTTTTCTGGACAAGAATGGATGTGTCTGCTCGGTCTCACGTTGACTGCTGTACCTGAATGGAACAAATACATTGAGTTTTATATTTCCTCATGAGCGCTTTTTCTCCCGGAATCAATCAAATTCCAAATAACCTTTTGCATTATCAAGGTCTGGATCCCATACTGTTTGCCTCAGGGTGATTCGATTTTTCGACCCCTGATCTGGCATCTCTAATTGGTGATTCGCGTTATGTGATATGTTTTGGTGTGAGGCTGGTACCATTTCAGGATGTTTTAATTTCTCGCACCCCTCGACCGGAACCCTTCTCCTTTCCTGCTTCCCCTTTAGAGCTAATCTCCAACTATTCAAATGTTTCGACATCTCCAGTCGCCATGGTGTCTATCAGATCTAAGCGTCAAAAATCCTCTGGCCTTGTTCGTTAGTGGCTTCCCGCCTTGCTTGGGGGTGAAATTTTTTTTATTAAAAAAGGGTTCTTCCATTATTTCATTAGTCTTTTTTTACTGAAAGGCAGGTGGATGCCGAATAATGTTAATAGTTAATATATTTGTGTTTTCTACTAGTGTGTTACTAATGGAGTCTATTAAATTTATACTGAAAGGCCGAAACGTTCCGACATAGGACGACAATAATGTTAATTTGTACATCCTGCCTCATCTCAAAATAAATCTAAACGTTGTAATAAATATGGCGAATAGATGAGGACAATAGTCCGAATAATGCCGTTCGTCTCATCTCAGAAATATCAGATAAATCCGAAACGTTGTAATAAATATATGGCGACATAGATGGGGACAATAGTCCGAATAATGTTAATTTGGCCGTTCACTTCTCAAAATTAGACTCCTCGTTGTAAAAATATGGCAAATCTAGTGAATAATGTTAATAGTGTACCCTCAAACCAAACTGAAAGGCCTTGGCCGAATTCGTCTCATTCAGAAATGTCTGATGATACTCCCGAACTCTCTGAACTGCCTCATCTCGGGTCTGAAGGCCAAAACGTCGGTCTCTAATGTTAATAGATCTCAAAACTGACCTGAGATGGAACAAATACCATAATGAGTCCTTCTCAGAAATATAACCGATCCCCGAAACGTTGTAATAAATATGGCGACAAAGAAATAGTCCGAATAATGTTGGTTCCCTCATCTCGCCAGATACTGAAAAACGTTTTAAATCTGGCCATAGATGAGGACAATAGGAATAATGTTAATAGTCCATTGCAAATCTCCTATAGACAGATACTGAAAGGCCGAAACGTTGTAATAAATATGGCGACTTGCAATAGTCCGAATAATGTTAATTGTACATAATGCCTCATCTCATATGACAGTCTGAAAGGCCGAAACGTTGTAATTGGCCTCATGGGACAATAGTCCGAATAATGTTAATAGGCTCCTCATCTCAGAAATATGGATATGAAAGGCAAACGTTGTATAAATAATGGCGACAAGATGAGGACCCGAATAATGTTAATAGTGTACATAATGCCTCTCTCAGAAATATAGACAGATACTTTCTCGTTGTAATAAATATGGTCTCCGAATAATGTTAATAGTGTACATAATGCCCATATGCTGAAGGCCAGAAACGTTGTAATAAATATGGCGATATAGATGAGGACAATTCCGAATAATGTAAATGTAATAAATGCCTGGCTCTGATATGACCAGATACTAAAAAGCAAACGTTGTAATAATATGGCGACATAGATGAGGACAATAGTCCGAATAATTTAATAGAGATGCCTCATCTCAGAAATATCTCATTCAAAGCCCGAAACGTTGTAATAAATATGGCGACAAAGATGAGGACAATATTCCGTCTCATAATACTCTCTCAGAAATATAGACAGATTGCCCAAACGTTGTTAAATATGGCAAAAGATGTTTCCGAATAATGTTAATTGCCTCATCTCAGAAATATACAGCTGCAAAAGATGAGCTATTCCGAATAATCCCATAATGCCCCTCGACAGAACTGAAAGGCCGAAACGTCCTTCTCCTTTTAATAGTGTACATAATGCCTCATCTCCTCTCAAAAAGGCCGAATTGTAATAAATATCGACACTATTCAAAATGTTAATGTCCTCATTTCAGAAATATAGACATCTCCAAACGTTGTAATAAATATGGCGACCAATAGTCCGAATAATGTTAATAGTGTACATAATGCCTCATCTCCTAGACAGATCCAAACGTTCCTTAGATGAGGACAATAATCCTTAATAGTGTACATAATGCCTCATCTCTCTATCAGATACTAAAAGCCCGAAACGTTGTAATAAATATGGCGAAAGATGAGGACAATAGTCCGAATAATGTTAATAGTGTACATAATGCCTCATCTCAGAAATATAGACAGATACTGAAATGCTTTGAAAAAGGATGAGGACAATCCTAATGTTAATAGTGTTCATCTCAGAAATATAGACAGATACTGAAAGGCCGAAACGTTGTAATAAATATGGCGACATAGATGAGGACAATAGTCCGAATAATGTTAATAGTGTACATAATGCCTCATCTCAGAAATATAGACAGATACTAAAAGCCCGAAACGTTGTAATAAATATGGCGACAAAGATGAGGACAATAGTCCGAATAATGTTAATAAAAAAATATGAACAGATACAGAAAGGCCGAAACATTGTAATAAATTTCCAAAAAGATGAGGACAATAGTCCGAATAATAAAATGTTATACTGAAAGGCGTAATAAATATGGCGACATAGATGAGGACAATAGTCTAATGTTAATATCATCTCAAAATATTTTCAAAATCTGAAAGGCCGAAAACGTTGTAATAAATTTCCCAGATGAGGACAATAGTCGAATAATGTTAAACGTATAGATACTAAAGCCCGAAACGTTGTAATAAATATGGCGACAAAGATGATTTTCCAAATAATGTTAATAAAAACATAATGCGTTATTTTTAAAACATTATTTTTCCAAAATGAGGACAATAGTCCGAATAATGTTAATAGTGTACATAATATCTCATATAATTTTGTAATAAATATGGCGAAAAATGAGACAATAGTCGTTATTTTCCAAAAATATAGACGATATAAAAGCCCAAAACGTTGTAATAAATATGGCGACAATGCTTTCCAAAAATGTATTTTTTTTCCAAAACACTCGTTATTTTTTCCAAAAAACGTATAGCTGGTAATATCATTTTTTAAAACGTTATTTTTTTTCCAAAACGATTTTTTCCACGTATTTTTCCAAAATGTATAGCTGGTAATATCATTTTTCCAAAAACGTTATTTTTCCAAAAACGGTATTTTTCCAAAAACGTTATTTTTCCAAAAACGTATAGCTCGTAATATTATTTTTTCCAAAAATGTTATTTTCCCAAAAACATTATTTTTCCAAAAACGTATAGCTCGTAATATAATTTTTTCAAAATCATTATTTTTCCAAAAACGTATAGCTGGTAATATGATTTTTTTTTTAAACGTTATTTTCCAAAACGGATAGCTGGTAATATCATTTTTCCAAAACGTTATTTTTTCCAAAAACGTTATTTTTCCAAAAACATTATTTTTCCAAAAAACGTATAGCTAGTAATATTATTTTTTCCAAAAATGTTATTTTCCCAAAAACGTTATTTTTCCAAAAACGTATAGCTGGTAATATTATTTTTCCAAAAACGTTATTTTTCCAAAAACCTTATTTTCCTAAAACATTATTTTTCCAAAAACGTTATTTTTCCAAAAACCTTATTTTCCAAAAACCTTATTTTTCCAAAAACGTATAGCTGGTAATATTATAGTTCCAAAAGCGTTATTTTTCCAAAAACGTATAGCTGGCAATATTTTTTCAAAACCTTATCGCTGAAAATTTATTTCTGGTAATAATTTTTACAAAGTATTTCTGGTATTAAAACCTATTTTTACTCTTTTATAATACTTTTTACCTCAGTATCGCGGTTAACTATTTGCCCATAGCTGGGACCCTAACAGGTGCTACCACCCCAGGTTAGGGCGGACCTGGGAACACCAGCAATTAAGAGGGGGTTCCACGCTCTTCAAAACCTCCCAATCAGAGGCCTTGCTGTTGGACGTAGTTTATCGTCATACCCTGGACGCGGATGTATTTTATCGTCTTACCCAGGACGCAGATGTAGTTTATCGTCATACCCAGGACGCAGATGTATTTTATCGTCATACCCAGGACGCGGATGTAGTTTATAGTCATACCCAGGATGCAGATGTAGTTTATCGTCATACCCAGCAAGCAAAGCAAGGTCAGAGGAGAAGATAAGCTGCCAAACTCCTGTCATCTAGAGCTTTAGAGATATGTCCCTATGCCGTTGTGTCATCCTAAGATGACCGGAGTTCACTCTTCGACAGATCATTTATGTAAAGTGGAAAGAGGTGAACCTTAGAGGGCGCCTATGTTGATCGTTTCGTCATTGGAAGACTGGCCGTTAACAACTAACTTCAGGAGCCATGCAAATAAGAAAGGACATTCTGTTTTTGATCACGAAATCTGGGAGATTAGCTTTGTTCAGTCTGTGTACATTGTAAAATACCATAACATTGTCACAGATCCTATCTATGTAACAGCAAGAATTATTTTATTATTATTATTATTATTATAGTTAACAAAACGTGGTCCTTATTATTATAATTATTGTTATTATAGTTAGTTATTATTATCATTATACTTAGCAGAATAGGTTATTATTATCATCATTATTATTATCATTATTATTATTATGATTATTATTATTATTATAGTTAGAATAGATGGCTCCTTATTATTATTATAATTATTATTATAGTTAATGTTTGTTTTTATTTTTATAGTTAGTAGAATTTTCTATTTCATTAGTTTTTCATTCCTTGGTTGCTATTTTTTAGTAGTTTTTTTTCTTTCTGGTTTTTGGATTATTTGTATTCATTATTATTATTATAACCGGCGCTGGCCGATTAGCAAAATTGGTTTGCCTTATTATTATTATACTTTTTATTATTATTATTACTATAGTTAGAAAGAATTGCTGCTTATTGGATCCACATTATTATTGATTGCCTGAAAATTAGTCCTTATTATTTCAGTTTCATTGTTATTAGTTATTTATATTTTTTATTATTATTATTATTTGTTATTGTTTCATATTTATCCTGAAAGAATAGTTGGTCTTGGCTTCTATTATTGTTTCAGAATCTACTAAATAAATGTTGTTTTGTATTTACTGCCTTATTTTTATTATTGAATATTTTTTTCTTTCTGTTTTCATATGTTGTTTCATTAATTTTATCATCCAGTTTTGTTGTTTCCATGTAAGTTAGTTAATTGTTGTTGTCTTGTATGATTCTATTATTATAGTTATAGACGGTACATCAGCCTTATTATTATAGTTAGAAAGAATTTCTTGTTTGTTATCCATTTGTCTGATTATTTAGAGTCAGTTATGTTGATAATTGGACCACTGGGATATTATTGCCATAATAGAAAATTCAGTTTTTAATTCATGCCCTTCTATAGTACTCTTTACGCACTTTTTTTCATTTTCTTATGGTGATTCCTTCACTCTCATTTACACCTAGGTATTATCATTATCCTTATTATCTTTTATTATTATTATAATAGATTTGTTTATAGCGATTAAACTTATTATTATTATTATTATTATAGTTCCTCCATAAAATTATTATTGCTCATTATTATTATTATTATTATTATTATTATTATTATAGTTAGAAAAAGAATTGCTCCTTTATTATAATTATTATTATAGTTATTGTTATTATTATTTAGTAGAATAGGTCATTTTTTATTATTTTTATAGTTATTCATTATTATTATAGTTTGAAATTGGTCCTTATTATTATTATACTTATTATTATTATTATTACTATAGATATCATTGTTATTATTGTTAGCATTAGTCCTTATTATTATTATTGTTATTATTATATTTTATTATTATTATTGTTCTTCTTATCATCATCCTTATTATTATTATTGTTGTTGCTATTATTATTATTGTTGTTGTTATTTAGCAGAGTAGTCATTATTATTTATTGTTGTCATCATTATTATTATAGTTATTTATTATTATTATTATAGTTAGAAAGAATTGTTGTTATTATTTTATTGATAATTTTATTATTGCTAGCAAGAATTGCTCATTTAATTATTATTATTAACATTATTATTATTATTCGATTTTATTATTTGGATTCTCTTCGGAAAGACCTCAGGCAGGTCTGGTGTGTTGTTATATCAAACTTTAATTTTTTTTTTTTTTTTTTTTTTATCCGATGAAGTTGCTAGCGTTACATAGACAAAGTTCTCCTTAGTGTGTGTGCTGTAAAATTTTCTGTATGTCTGGGGGTTTCATCTTCTTTCTTTTTTTCATCATTATTATCATTATTATTATTATTATTATTATTATATAGTTAGAAAATTGCTTATTATTATTATTATTATTATTATTATTATGCTTAGAAAGAATTGCTCTTTTATTATTATTATTATTATTATCATTATTATTATTATAGTTAGATTGAGTTGGTCCTTATTATTATAGTTTGAAATAATTTGTCATTATTATTATTTTTATTATAGATAGTTATTATTATTATTGTTCGCAAGAATTGGTCCTTATTATTACTATTATTATTATTATTATTACCATCATCATCATCATCATCGTTATTATTATTATTGTTAACCAGAATTGGTTGTTCTTCTTTTCATCCTTCTTCTTATTATAGTTGTTGTTATTATTATTATTGTTGTTGTTGTTGTTGTTGTTGTTGTTAGCAAGCATTTTTCCTTATTATTGTAACATGTTGAAATTCTTTAATTATTTGCATTGTTTTCTCAGTACTAGACGATTACAAACTTAAGACATTTCCGTTGCATGACGACTTCTCTTCGAAAATGGTCTGTTTCATCTTCTTTCTTTTTTTTTTTTCAAGTCCATCTCCCGTAACACGCAGACCTTTACGTGCGCCATGATGTCAAAATAATACAAACATGCCGCCAGATGTCGCCTCGTGTCAATGAAGTTTGAACTGCTGTAAACACAAGAGTTAATTTAGCCAATAAAATGCCACTTTCTTTGCCCTGTGTTTTTCCGTTGCTTTCTTTTCTCTCTGCCTCTTGTAAATCCTCCTGTCATCTTCATTTAACTTTTGTCTTTCAATCTTTCCCAAGATGATTCTTGTCTTCTTTCTTTATTACATGTTTGTTTTCTTTCTTTCTTTTTCTTTCTTTTCTTTCTTTCTTTTCTCTCTCTCTCTTTTCCTCCTCTATTTCATTTATTTTTCTTTCTTTCTTTCTTTCTTTCTTTCTTTCTTTCTTTCTTTCTCTTTCTCTTTCATACATTCTTTCTTTCTTTCTTTCTTTCTTTCTTTTTCTCTCTCTTTCTTTTTTCCTTATTTCATTTATTTGTCTTTCTTTCTTTCTTTCTTTCTTTCTTTCTTTCTTTCTCTCTCTCCTTTTCCTCATATTTCATTTATTTGTCTTTCTTTCTTTCTTTCTTTCTTTCTTTCTTTCTTTCTTT
>CAHIKZ030002933.1:3940000-4005000 GCA_903632075.3 Acanthosepion pharaonis | reverse complement strand
ACCGAGTAGGACAATCAAGCAGGTAACCGTAAAGGGACTGGTCCTTGTCGTAGTGGTAAGCAAAGGGCGTAGTCAATAGGCGTCGTCATATACCTCCACATCAGTCTGTATTTATGGCTGACACCAGCCAATCATATTACTGTGAGGGGAAAAACAGGTGTATGCATATACATTACATCAAAAAGTCACTACTTAAACTTCACAATATACTACCAAACTGTCGGGAGATCGTGGTTCGAACCCTAACCACGACGGTGCAATTCAGCTTGGGTGTATATATTCTATGTATTTATTAAAATACATCTATTGGATGCTTTCATACACTTCATCAGTGATGTTTCTGGCCGAGGTTCATTAGGGGTTTCGGGTCTTTCAGCGGTCTCTCCACGGTGACCCTGCCGATACTGATCAGGTAGTGACTTGTGTACCTTCCATTAACTACAATTTTTCTATCCTTCTGACTACACACTGCGATTCCTCAAGGCAGTTTATAGTCCATTCTCAGATAACTTCCGGTTCACCAGCAATGTGCGCTCTTCCATAAAAAAGGAAGCAAACGCAACCACAGAGTCTATCTGGTAAGAAACATGGCGGCGTGCTCGGCCTGTGTTATGGAATGGTTTCACAGTGGAGTCTTGTATTTGTACTAAGTCGGCCCTAAAATAGGTTCGACGTACAAAACGTTAGGAACTTGATATAATAGGTATAACGCAGAGAAATCTAGTTGTGGTCGCTGATAGTTTAGTATCCGACTAACGGTCGTCCGACATCGACTGACTGAACGACCCACTGAGCGGTATTCAGTCACCCCCCCCCCCACGAGGGCATCATGTGGCACAAGGCCGGTTTAACGTCGAATCTCGGAGCGCGTGGGCTCGGCCAAAAATATGCCCTTTTAAAACCCGTATAAACGGGTTCAGGGTCGGTTTACCTCCCCGAAAGAGACTCCGCCCTTCGGAGAGTTCAACCGATCAGCCGGTCGTCCGACTTCAGACTGAACTCAGACCAACCCACTGAGCGACTGCGTTACTCTTACTACTCCTACTTATTATAGATGGGGGAGGCTATTAACTATAGAATAGGTGTGTTCTACTATAACAGCCTGAAATGGTAACTAACAATTTCTCCCTCACTGAGACATATGCACATACATGTACACACACAAAAACACGAACAAGAATCACGTTCTATTTACAGTTATTTCTGTTCATGGTAATCATCTGCCCAAGGAAAAAATGGCCAACACTTCTAATATGAATAAAAACTACCCGTCTGAGATGAGCTATTTATTTACACTATTTACATTGTTCGGACTGTTGTCGTCATCTTTGTTGCCATATTCACGACTTTTCGACCGTTGTACACTCCGGCCTTCTTCAGGATGTGTCAATATTTCTGAGATGAGATATTTTAACTATTTAAGCTATTTACATTGTTCGGACTGTTGTCGTCATCTTTGTTGCCATATTCACGACTTTTCGGCCGTTGTACACTTCGTCAGGATATGTCAATATTTCTGAGATGAGGTATTATAATTATTTACACTATTTACATTGTTCGGACTGTTGTATTCACCTTTGCCATATTCACGACGTCTTGTCCGTTGTACGCTCCGGCTTTCTTCAGGGTCTGTCTATATTTCTGAGATGAGTTATTCTTCAGAACACATGGCCCAGTGGATAAAAGCGGTCGTTGGATTCAGTGACTTCACCTAAGGAGCTATGAGTTCAATACCTGGCTACTGCAGTGGTGAACAATGCAGTTGAGTTGAGTTAAAGGAAGACAACTGAGACATCCGGAAGAGGCATAGCACAATCTACCCCGCTGGACGAAATAAAGGGTTCAGTTCTAAATTCCAATCGACTGAAGAAGGCCGGAGCGTACAACGGCCGAAACGTCCTGAATATGGCAAAAAAATTACGTCAGGAAATCAAAAGAAAGACTTTACAACAGTAAAAACAAAATTTCTACACGGGAAAGTACATGATATAATTTTCAGTTGACAATATGAATACAATAGCGTTTTTTAAATTTTTATAGTTGCTAAGGACATTTTGTTTGTTGTTAATAGTTACTTTATTTTTAATATTTTAATAAATTCATTACATTTTTGCCTTGAAAAAGATCACATTGGACGAAACGCGTTGGCTAATAATATAGTTTTCCTGTTGTATTTTTACCTTTATATATATATATATATATATATATATATATATATATATATATATATATATATATATGTGTGTGTGTGTGTGTGTGCGTGTGTGTGTGTATTTTTTGGTAGCAATCCTTACCTTTCATGCACATTTCATTGAATGCAGCAGACAAAGATGCTTTTGATTTAGTTTTTTTATACAATTTCTCATCTACCTTTCTGACCATAGCTCAGAAAGGGGTTTCCTATAATAGTCCAAAGAGCAGTAAGAAAAGAAAATGAAATCGTAAGTGAAACTGTGAAACTGTGAGGGACCTTGATACTCCAGGACAGAAACTTAGAAGGTTAGAGAGGGCAAAGATTATCATGAATAAGTTGGAAAATCTTCCTGGAATACACAACACACACACACACACACACACACACACACACACACACACACACATATATATATATATATATATATATATATATATATATATGAAATTTATTTCAATACTTTATGTGGTTCTTCCGATCCTTAGCTATTATGAATTAATAATAAACGTCATTTTCTTTTATGATTGATCCTTCTGTTAAGCTTGGAGCGTAATTATATATTCTTACTGCCCAAAGTACATTCCAATAGCGTTATAAAAACCACAGAAAATTTCAGTAAAATATCTTTAATCATTTCTAAGATACAACGGTTCAAATCTTAATTTAACATTAGGACAATTTTGCTGTTACTCAATTTGGACACTTTTGCTGTTACCCCCAGTATGCACACACACACGCGCACACACACACACACACATGCACATGCATAGATAGATAGATAGATAGATAGATAAATAGATAGATAGAACGATGACTCAAAAAGTAATGCAATTTGTTTTATTATATAAGTAATAAGGAACACAATCAAACATATCATTCATCAAGATACAGCTATACATCACAGATTCACATCCCTACTTTGAACATAGTCACTATCATAGTAACTACAGAGCTGGAATACATTCCCCATTCGCGGTGGAACACTGTCACTGACAGGACGTAGGCGATCATAACTCTCCACAATTTCCTATCCTTCTTAGCTGCTTAATGAATTTTATCTGACTTAACTATATTTTATCTTTAAAGATCCAGAACAGACCAGAAATGGAGTATTGTTTCCATATCTGGGCTGGAGCTACCCACTACTTACTATGGGGTTCAAAAGCGTCTATGCCGGCTTGTGGGTGTTGTATTATTTTCCATCTTATAAAACCCTCCCACAAACGAATATTTGCAAGCCTCTCCCTACTCGATAGCTACTTCCATGGGATGAGTTCTGACTCGATATATTCCTTAGTCTCAGCGTCCCTGACATTTACAACCACCATGCCACGTACACAAGTATGAATCATCCGCAATCCTTTCGTATTCCATTAGTAAGGAGGAAGTTCTTTTTGGACAGTTTCTTCCCAAGAACAGACTCCCAACAGGATGTTTTTTTTCCAGACAATACAATCTTTCCCTCTTTAAGTCTAGAGTAAACTCTTATCTTTCCTGTATCGCCTTATTCACTTCACTTCTTGCCTTTACTTAAGCTCATACAACACCACATAGTAATACTCTACCCTGAGTGGCTCTTGAGCCTTGCACTGGGTGAAAATTAATACAAAAAGGAGTCTGACTTAACCAACGTTAACATAACAAGGCAATGCTGTTCGATATTTGATAATGTTAGTTTCTTACGATACAAAAAAAACTATAGCAACATAAACAGCTTGAGGTTCTACAGCAGTTACCCTTCTAAATTCCGACTAACAGCGACTTTGCTTAGTTTTGCTAATCAAACTCGACCCAACGATTTCAGCTTAATTTTACTGCAAACCAAAGGAATGTAATTATTTATTGAACTAGCAGCAATACGCAGCTGGTCGATCAGAAAAAGCATTCAATTAGAATGGAGCAAAAACAGCATCATGTTTAGATGTAACAGTGTCTATCTTCTTCAATTACTTTAAAGTACTTTCATTAAAATAAACATTTTGAATTAATGCAGTTACTGATATAACAGAAGTAGTCTGTATTTATTCAATCGAAGTTAGCAGAGGACATGAAGGGTTAAAACAGGCAACATGAAGACACACTTCAGACCACAATTATTTTGGAGTTTTTGAAATTCATTTTCTAAATGTGCTACCAGGGATATAAATGAGGATAAATTTATAAAGCAATTGTTAAGTTTGATGAAAATTGGTTGATAAATCAACGAAAAATAAAAAAGAAACCAGTAAAAATCGCCATTTTTCGCTATTTACGCGGTTTTCACTATATGTGTGGACTCAATTATCAAGTTAAATGACTTTTAAACAATCAACTTATTGTTGGGTACAATTGAGTGAAGTTTGCATTAGACTGATTGAAAATTGAGGGAGTTTTTAGTTTAAAATTTATATTGAAATTGATTTGTGTTCAAATCGATTTTTCGTTTTCCGAAGTTTTTCGCTAAACACAGTGGCGTAGAAATAAAAATGAGGTATCCTTGAGCTCGTCATGATGTAAGTAAACTACATACTGAATTTGAACGCAATCGGAGAAAAAAAGTTGAATTTGTCGATTTTGATCGGCTTTATAATCGATTTTTTTTAAAATTATCGATTTTTACGCTAAGAACCTATCTCTTACATTGTATAATGTATGTGCCAAGTTTAGTCAAAATTGGTTGGATGGATCTCGAGTGAAATGATATCATATAGACAGACACATAGACATCCTCTGTTATATATATATATATATATATATATATATATATATATATATATATATACAATTTCTAAAAAGTAATTTTTTATTTATTAATCGGACAGATTTTATTACTTAAACGTTATTTTTAGTGAATACCCGTATTTGAGTAGATGTTCCGTTTATTTATTCATTTATTAAATTTATTTATTAATTTAAGTTCATTTTGGAAGTTAAATTTATCGGTTTTTGATTGGCTTTATCGATTACTGATTTTTTTTTTAATTTATCGATTTTTTTACGCTAGGAACCTATCTCTTACATTGTATAATGTCTGTGCCAAGTTTAATCAAAATCATTTGGATGGATCTCGAGTGAAAACGGTGTCACACAGTGATACAGACATCCTCTGTTTTATATATAGAGATAATACTAATACACTACGGCACAAAAGCGTTAGCCGCTTAAACAACCTAACGAGCCTAAGAAGTCCTTCATTTCAATACTGCAACATCTTACCTTTGATTACTAGACTAGAATCTTGATTTAACCGTGATATTCGATATGTCACACTACTGGCTTCCTATAACAAAGAATTAGCTACTAACAGCGCTTGGTACTCATTAGCAATCACCCATCCAAATCCTGGCCAGGTACAACGCTGTTTAACTTCCGTAATTAGACGAGAACTGATGTTTCAGGCTTGATTTTACAGTAAGTCTACGGCTGGATATTCTATATTTAATAATATTAGCTTAGTTCAACACAAAGACAGTGAAACAGTCACTCATCCCATTACTGATTAGGATCAATGCTGTGTAAAGTTTAAAGTTTGCTATGACTTCATGTTAACAAAAGATACAAATCTCGTTCTTTGGGTTAAAAACCTCAGATTTCCTATCTTTGAAACCTTTCCTCTGTCACTCGAGCTTTCAATGCAATTGTCTTACTAATAATGTTCAATCTGCCTTAAAAAAAAAAAAAATAGAAGAAAGTTTTTTTTAAAAAAAAAAAAAGAGTTACTGGCATTAGTTTACACCGTTTAAAAATGGCTAACTCTTAGGCGCGACTAAATCTCTTGCAATTATCAAGTACGCATTAAAAATGGCGTATAAACAAAAAATATGGCGGGCGTGCTTGCGTTCTGGGAAGGAGAAAAGATGACGAAATGGAGAGGCTTTAGCTTAACAATGGTCACGATTGTCAAGAACAAAAGGGAAAGAAAAGAGTCAATATTTACAAAGAGCTGTCGTCAGTCGCACTGTCTGAGCGAAGTCTGTTTGGATGATTAAATTTCAAAAACACGGGGAAAAAGATGATTGCTTTTTTTTTTTACACACGCGCAAAAGATTACTTACTCCCGTCACCGCTCTCATATTAGGCAGAAGAATTATTTCTCCAAGATATATGTGTATGTTTGTGTCTAAATATGTTATATTTACAATTACAAGTCTAGGCGTATAAAGTGTATCTGTGTGTGTCCAAATATTTTATGCTCGCATTACAAGTCTGCATGTAAGCTTGTTACTGTGTTTGTATGTGTCTGAATATATTATTTTTGCAAATACGAGCAATTCTATGCGTCTAAATGTTTGTTAGTGTGTTTTTGTAAGTGTGCGTGCTTCTCCAAATATTTTATGTGAAGCAAGTCTGTGCGTGTAAGGGTGTGAGTCCAAATGTGTTGGGGTGTGTATGTTAGTCTATATGATGGGTGTACATGAGTTTGTATATTGGAGAGGTCAAGTAATAGATAAATATGATCAGACTAAGATAGATAGATAGATAGATAGATAGATAGATAGATAGGAACAGGATGAGATACATAGACAGAGATACGAAGGAAGAAAGGAAGGAAGGAACAGGTTGATTTAAAGAGATAGAATAAAAAAATAGATAGCTATCTAGCTCGCTAGCTAGATAGATACGAACAAATTTAGATAGATAGATAGATAGATAGATAGATAGATAGATAGATAGGAAGGAAGGAAGAAAGGAAGGAAGGAAGGAAGGAACAGGTTGATTTAGATAAAATAGATAGCTAACTAGCTAGCAAGATAGATAGGAACGGAGATAGATAGATAGATAGATAGATAGATAGATAGATAGATAGATAGATGTTATTAATCTGGCCCAATACTAATACGCATATATATATATATATATATTATATCGGGTTTTGAAAATTTATACTTCAACCTGACCATAACCTAGTGCATTCTGAGAATTTAAATACTTTCACGAATGTCTATTCCATAATCCTAAACGATTTTTATTACAGTTTGCTTTGTTGTGTATTACTTTGTCATTCACAACCAGTCTTATTGCATTTTTAAATATTTTTGTTTCATTTGTGTAGCCCGAAATTATGACATGTGTATCTACGTGAAAGAGTTGTGGTTGTATATCCTATATAAAATGATTATTTTATGATATGTTCTTTTTTGTTAGTTTTGCCATCGTACTTTTGCACTGAATAGATATTTGTCTGTATTCTCTTGCATTGTATTTCCAGCTTTTACTTTATATTTAAATGCGTTTACAGTCAATATTCCAATATAATAAGTTTTTTTTTTATTTTTGCACGTTGGTGTTTTTGACTCAATCTGAATACCTTCAAAGATATGTAATCTTTGTCTATAATTGGCTTTGCAGGATAATATTGATTTTCACAAGTTGTTTTGACAAACATTTTTATTCATTATCTATTACAAACACGTTTAACGTTCTTATTCGTCATGAATCATATTAACATCAAATCTCATATATTAGACGAATGTTATTCATTAGCCCTATTAGAGATTGTATTTCTAAAAAAAAATTATTAAATAGGATATACAAACACAACTCTTTCGCGGAGACACACGTGTTGTAATTCCATCATAGTGTTATACAACACGTCATACAGAAGCATGAAAATTACAAAAATGTTAGGTACCTCCTAGGCAACAATACAATGACGCACAGCAAAATAAACTGCGACCACATATTACAGATTTTAGAAGCTATCCATATTTCGTCAAAAGAAAAACCCGCAAACAACAAAATCGCTCATGATTTTCAAATAAACAGTAGAACATGTATTTAAATTCTCAGTATCCATATTTGTATCACAGTCACTCGACAACAAATAAATTCAAAACTGAAAAATAACATCACGCTTAAGTGATAATACAAACCCCATATATATATATATATATATATATATATATATATATATATATAATGGACTCTCCCGTCGGTTTCGACGTATGAGGATCTGACAGCTTAATTGATTTAGTAATGAAATTTTGTGCGATAATCTTAAGTGGCACATAAGACCTGCTAATGATTTAAAAGGAGGCCGCATATGGAGCAAGAGTGAGGATTGTGAGACGAGATCACTGTTAGATTGGCTGACCTTTTAGATCTTGCTCTCGCTTCTTGAAGATGATTCAGACAAGCAAAAAAATAAGAATGAACGAATCAAGGTAAATCGCCAGAAAACCCACACAAGTTATTTGATTAAAGTGATGAAAGCTTGTGCAGAACCATCCACAATTTTCGGAACTATTGATACACTCAGTCGGTGCAAATAAATGCCACAGATGGATATATATATATATATATATATATATATATATATATATATATATATATATATATATATATATATATAAGCATTTCATCCCAAGCAAGGCGGAAGTGCCATTAGCAAGCAAGGAGAGTGAAAATAAGAGTAAAGATAGGTTTTTTGATGAAAGGATAAAATAGAAGGATGTGGATCAAGATCATGGCATCAGAAGATATTGATTGACATTACATTTGAATATTTGAAGATTATAGCTATCAGAGAAGCAAGTAAAAGGAAGGGAATTCCACTGTCGAGAAGTGCGAGAGAAGAAGCTCTTGGAGTAGAAGAGGCGGTTGCATTTAACTGTTTCGAGAGTATGGGTATGACGATAAACTACATCCGCGTCCAGGGTAAGACGATAAACTACATCCGTGTCCTGAGTAAGACGATAAACTACATTCGCGTTCTGGGTAAGACGATAAAATATGTCCAGCAGCAAGGCCTCTGCTCAGGAGGTTTTGAGGAGCGTGGAACCACCTCTTAATTGCTGGTGTTCACAGGCCCACCCTGACCCGGGGTGGTAGCACCTGTTAGGGTCCCAGCTATGGGCAAATATTTAACCCCCAAACTGGGGTTAAAACACTATGAAAATGTAAATAGGTTTTAATACCAGAAATACTTTGTAAAAAATTTTTTACCAGCAGTACATTTCTGAAAAAATTTACCTGTTATACTGCTTTGAAGAAAATATTAACAGCTATACATTTTTTGAAAAAAAATATTAGCAGAAAAATAAAAATTGTCGGCATTAAATAACGCATTGAGGTTGATATGCCGTAAAACAAAACAAAACAAACCAATATATACTGAGATAGATAGATAGATAGATAGATAAAAAATATTACCAGCAATAAATATCTGGTCGGCATTAAATAATCCATTGAGTAAAACAAACCAAACCAAACCAGATACTAATAGTTTTAAATGGTTGTAAAATAAATATTTTCATATACTTTAATAAATAATATTTACGTTCCAAAAGCAATAAAAAAATAATACATATTAATATATATCTTTCACAAAAAACGTGATTTTTTTTCAAAGAATTTTAATACTTTTCACAAATAACACGTGGAACAGAATTAAGAACATTGCCAACATGAAATTTATTTCCTACGAAATCAGAGTTTTTTGGAACATTTTATATGAACAATGCTTCCGTTTCATATTGTCGCATAAGTTTTAAATGTTTGGCTTTATACAGGATTAAATCTACTTCGGTATTTATATTTTATGGCAGTGTAACAGGAAAATCCACTTTCGCATAAGTAGAGTGGTTTTTTTTTTCTAACTGGAATGTATACACACGAATGATACGTCAACAAAAGTCAATTAACAGCCAGAGCTTTTTCCAATATGGCGAGAAAATTAACTTTATGTGGTGTCATAGTACACAGTGGATATCACAATCAATAACTAATTTTCAATTCAGCAATAGCATTTTAGAATTAACATTCACTGATATACGATATAGAAAATGTATTACAAGATACATCACAACATTATAAAACAATCTAAATCTGTTGGCAAATATATATATATATATATTTAGAAATTATTTACCAACCTTGATAATGTGTTGTTAAATAATGTATTCCTCTGAAGTTTTGTCACGAAAATCCAGACACTCCTTTGTAGACCGCTGGTTTCCTTGGAACCCCCATTGGGAGTCTTTGATCTAGACATTGCTGACAACATGACGCAATGGAATCATAAGTAGTAAGCAAAATTTCGATAGGTATTTGGTTACATTCTTATCTTACGGTAACATTCATTTTAGCGATTGTTGCTGGCATTGGAACATAGAATTTAGCTTTTAAGTATCCACACAAAAAAGCGTCTAAAAGGCTCTGGTGAAAGAGGAGGATGTAAAAATTTGCATATATCTTTTAAACATCCCCCACACAAACATATATATATATATATATATATATATATATATATATATATATATAGAGTGTAACCCGGATATGAGAGATTTTCTCTGGTCCCAATTTAGAGCCTGTGTTAATGTATATAAAATAGACCAAACCCGGATATAAGAAAACCCGGATATAAGAGAAACCCGGATATAAGAGACTTCTTATCCGGTCCCGACAACTCTCTTATATCCGGGTTACACTGTATATATATATATATATATATATATATATATACAAAATATGTTAAATGACCAGAAAAACTACCGTACCAAAAAGGAACTACAGTGAAACCTTAGTTCACGAATTTATTTCGTTCTTGAAGACCGTTCGTAACCCGAAATGTTTGTAAATTGAAACTATTTTACCAATAGGAATCAATATAGAGTAAAAAAAGTCACAGTACAATAAAATTGGAATAGAAAAGTACAACACAAGACAAGAATGGATAAAAGACGGCGGTTGACTCAGAAATTATTCCGTTCGGGTTAAGTCGGTTTGGTTGTTCGAGAACCGAAATTTTGTTCGATAACCGAGGCATTTTCATCTAGAATTTTCTGTTCGAAGACCGATTTGTTCGACATGTGAGATGTTCGATAACCGAAGTTGCACTATACATATATATATATATATATATATATATATATATATATATATATATATAGATAGAGAGAGAGAGAGAGAAGAAAGCAAAAAGCAAAAATATGTTAAATGACCAGAAAAACTACCGTACCCAAAAAACGGACCTACAATGGAATCTTGGTTCACGAATTTAGTTCGTTATTGAAAGCCGCTTGTAAGCCGAAATCTTCATAAACTGAAACTATATTTTCCATAGGAATGAATGTAGAAAAAAAAGTCGCGGTAGAATAAAATTGGAAAAAAAGGCACAAAACGACATACGAATATATACAACACGGCGGTCGATTCAGAAATGATTTCGTTCGGGTTAACTCGGTTCAGCAATGTTGTCCGAGAATCGAAATTTTGTTCGATAACCGAGGCATTTTCTTCTGAAATTTTCTGTTCGAAAACCGATTTGTTCGACACGTGAGACGTTCGAGAACTGAGGTCCCTCTGTATAATAAAGAACTCAATGCAATCGCTTTGAAAAACACACATGTCGAGCAAGCCAATATAATAAAAGATGTACAAACACCGGATATTACCACACACTATAATCATACTACGCCACCGGAAGTTAAGAAGAGGATGAGGTGTAAGCTAAGAAGAAGACAAAAGAAAAAATAAACCAAAATTATTATTTTTCTTTCTCCGGGATCGTTCAAGCCGAGAACATTCTTACTTGTATGTCTTCATTTAGATATTATCTCCGTTCTTGCATTTCAACAACACATGGCTGTCAATATATGTTGCTATCGTCAACTTTTCCTTCCGACAAAAGCCATAACTGCTACCACTTGCCAGTTGGTGATATGTATATATATATATATATATATATAATGGAATCTCCCGTCGGTTTCGACGTATGAGGATCTGACATCTTAATTGATTCAGTTATGAAAAGTTGGGCGATAATCGTAAGTGGCACTTAAACCCGCTAGTGATTTAAAAAGGAGGCCGCATGCATAGAAAAGTGTGGATTGTGAGATGTGATCACTGTTAGATTGGCTGACCCTTTAGATCTTGCTCTCGCTTCTTGAAGTTGATTCAGACATGCAGATTGAAAACTGCCGAATCCACTATAACACGTTGGTTTCTATACTACCCTCTCCAACATTAAGCGCTCAAGGGTGTTATGTGGTATATTGACAGCTGACAAGTTGCTTTTCAGCTTGTCTTTGTATCTTAGCCATGGCCGTCCTACATTCCAGTAGCCTTGATCTAACTGGCTGTACATTAGGATCTTGGGTATCCTGTCTTCAGACATTCTCAAGACATGACCAGTCCAGCGTAACTTATACTGTATGAGAAAAGTCTCGATTCCTCCAATATTACACACACGCACACTCTACACACACACACACACACACACACACACACACACACACACACACACACACACACACACACACACACACACACACACACATATATATATATATATATAACTGTTGTGGTAGGATCCACCTAATTTGCATAGTGGAGTACCGACCATATAAATATGGTTGGTACCGGGAAGAAAGGAGAGGAATCAAGAGATTCAATCCAGAGACTCTGCCCGACTGCGACTCAGTCAACACATTCTCCAGGAACGGTCTTACCAGGAATATACAAAAGACTATATGTAAATATTGTGTACACTTTCTTGTTTCAATACATTTTGTTCTAAGTACATTTTGTGTTGCATTATTATTCCATGCATTAGTCAAGTTTCAACAATAACATAAATATGTTAAAAGACCAGAAAAACTACGGTAGTCGAAAAAAAGACGGATAATATAGCGGTCATTGCAGTCGCCCAGAAAAGCAGACATGTAGAAAAGATAATAAAAAAGAGAGGTAAAAACATCGTATACTACTAGACACTAAGTCACCTTGTAGCCGAAAACAGGAGTCTGCGGTAATATACATCATATATATATATATTTCTTATTGTATTATAGGATGCAGGTTCGAATCCTGTCAAAGGACGAATATTTTCTATGAAAATTTCTCGGACATTCAGGCCGGTAAATGTTATTTAATACTGTTTATTATAAACAGAGCATTTACTTAAATACTTGTATCTATAAAAAAAAAAGAACGTTAAACATAATATATATATATATATATATATATATATATTGTTGTGACGAAGAAATTGGTTAAGGAATAACAAAAGAAGTGGTTACAGATAAATAGTGTATTGAACAATAAATACAAGAGAAGAGTATTACACGACTTGGGAGTGTGTGTTGGTTGACCAATCTATATCTCTATTTTTCCGAGGCTTACTTTCCTACTAATTTTATAGTATGTGGAAGAGTCCACAATAGACTCATTAGAGGAGAACAACACACACACACACACACACACACACACACACACACACACACATATATATATATATATATATATATATATATATATATATATATATATATTAAGATATTTTATGTTTATACATTCTTTTATAGATACAAATATTTAAGTAAATGCTCTGTTTTATAATAATTCGACCTTGCTAACCGAACGATCCTCTGTGGCCGAATCGGTTAAAAGGCACGTCTAGCTACATGACAGTTCTGTATAGGATACAGGTTCGAATCCTGTTGGAGGATGAATATTTTCTATGAAAATTTCTCGGACATTCAGGCCGGTAAATGTTGTTTAATACTGTTTATTATAAAACAGAGCATTTACTTAAATATGTAAGAATGTATAAACATAAAATGTCTTAAAGTAATTATCGGACTTTGTCCATTTCATAATATATATATTTATATATATATATATATACGTTATTATATGATATTACATTTAAAACCGCTACATAAATGCATTCATGTCACCTCATCAGGCGGTGGTAAGATTTTACCATCGCCTGACGAAATGCGATGATATGCATCGAAACATGAATGCATTTATCTAGCGGTTTTAAATATGTTCGAGTGTAATATCTTATAATAAAGAATTTTTGCTCTACTACAGTATTGAACCCTATTTTGAAATTAATGTTGTGAACGTTTGAATTTATATTTGATTCGTTCTCATTTCCTTTGTATATATATATATGTGTGTGTGTGCGTATGTGAGAGAGCGAGAGAGAGAAGAGCGATGCTCTTATGACGACATCAAATGACGATAGTCTGTTTCATGCTAAAACGCAATTTTCAGTTTTTATATTTACACACGCTCTGTCCTGGGTAGTGAGCACTTTTACCCTATAAATACTGCATACCACGAAACTATATTTTATGATATACGCGTGATGCGATCAAGAAGCATTTGACTTTATTTTTTCCCGCCAAAACTAATGCCGCGTGGGCGAAATCCTTAGCGTGACCTCACAAGTGTGCATGCGTGAAGATTTTCGCTTCGATCGGCGGCTTTTGTTCCCGGCAGTTACGCATAGAGTACAGACATGTAGTGCGCACTCATTGAATTTTCGTTTTCACGCAAGTTGACCGAACGCATCGAGTAGAGATATTGCACCGAGCTTTCTCGATCAAGATCACCGCGCTACTTGTCCGATAGGCTCCCTACTTTCCTCATTTAGCACCGTGTGACTCTTGACTTTTTTCTCAATTTGAAAACCACGTGATTTCCATGCAGTTGCGCTTCCGCCAGCACCTTGGGAACAATTTTCGTCGATACTTTCCGCATGCACAAATCCTCTCCTCTGTTAAAAAGGAAGTCACTGATCCTGTGCTTATTCCCTCTTCGTTAACAATTTCCTGAATTGTTACACGGCGTTTTTCCACTGAGGCGCGGCCATGTTTGAAGTGGTTGTTGTTCATAATGACGGTCGTCTTCGAGTATAGAATCCAGAGGTTAGCAGTGAATATTTCGAAGACAGTAGGGAAGTGCTGTTCAGGTTAGCAGTGGATATTTTGGTAAAAGTAGCAGAGCATAGTTCATCCTTCTGTTTCTCTTCGCCTGACAAGCTGGACTGGAAATTCGGTTAGAGTGAACAAAAATGGCCGCCTTTATACACGACGGATTGAATGTTCTACGTCTTCTGATCGGTTAACCTTCTATTGGTGGACTATAAAATGAATTAAGTCATTTGAGCTAACTCACTAGTTACATATATATACACAAAAACTGTAACAGTGGTTGTACCAAGATTTGACGTGAATTTTGCACAATCCATCATTGCCTGCTAAATATTCCGTTTGGTATGAGCTTTTGGCAAAACTTGATGCAATATCTCTGACCGATGCGTCCTATCGTCTAAAGTCAAAAACTGAAAATCTGACCATTGCAAAATCAACGACCATTCTCTTTCAAAAAAGAAATGATGCGACCCACTCGTTTAAAAATGTTCACGCATTCACAGGAAGAATAGTGTCTCCATCCACCCAAACGTTTTTTTGCCGAACACAATTCGAATTTAGCTTGTATATATATAAAGTTTTTTTTCCAAAAACTTGAAGCGATTTTTAAATGTGAATTAAGTTTAAGCGTCTAATGATTTTTTTCAATTCCCTTCAGACATTTAGGCGATATTATTTTTAACACATAATTGCAGTGACTTAAATAATCCAATAGAGAAATAAATAAATTGTCGCCAATAACACTGATTTATTTACTGCTGATCCGTCTTAATGAAACACCCTTATATAAAATCCCACATAATGAAACACCTATTATATATATATATATATATATATATATATATATATATATATATATATATATATATATATAAAAGTTGAAATGTGTGCATTTTAAACAAATGAAATAACTATTATACTATTCCGTCCGTTGACATATTTGGGACGATATTATATATTAAGTTCAAACTATCTTATGCGTAACGGAAAATTTGCAAACATACGCGGAAGTTTACTTAGTTAACGGCCTTTTACTGATCTTCTTATCTTCGTACTCATCTCAAATTACTGTGCAAAAGCAAAAGAAGTCGTTAGACACTTTTGAAAGTGAAGCATTTATTGAATTCTTTTTTAAAAAATTTGTTTAAATTATTCAAAAAAGCAAAAGCAAGTGTTGTTTTGATATAGTAAAGTTGTAATAATAATTAATTCTTGTTTAAATAATGGAACAAATTTTAAAACGTAGCCTTTCTGCTATTGTCATTGCTATTTTTGTAAATAATCATGCTTTTTAAAACCCGAAATTAACTAAAAAAACAAATTTTGAACTTTAAAATAGTCCATTCTAGCACTGTTTTTTTATTTTATTTTATAAATAACCATGCTTTGTAAAACCCAAAATTTAATAATCCAAAACTTAGGTTACTTTTTAAATTTCGAGCATACATATCATATTAAATTTTGCGCATTGCGTGCGCAATAATCTAGACGAGTGAGGTTTCTGCGTATGAATGCCCGAGGCAAACGTACACTATTGTGCAAATTAATTAGAGAGGAAGATGTGGAGGGCCATGATCACCTACATCTTTGTGCAAATTAATTGAAACAAAACGAATAATTACGTTTTTTTTTGTTTTTTTTTTTGTATTTTTCGAATGAAACATGTTAGTACTTCGTATGTCCATTCCACGATGTCATTCCTTGTAGAATGACCCATAGATTCTCGATTGGATTTAAATCAGGAGGGTTTCTGATCCAGTCTATAGTGCTTTGATTTGCTCACTGGTAAGGCTTGCCATTGTGTTCGTGCAGCGTTACAATTTTCGTACACTTTCTTGGAGTAACGTCCATAGCAGACAATGGCCATAAGACAACTGATCGACAGTCGAGACAATAGTGTCTGTGCGTGATAAAAATCTGATGCAATCATGGATGACGCAATATTTTTGAAGGCCAAACAAATTTCATCATAAACCCCGAAAATAGATTCATATTACTGCACACCATTGCAAATGATCTAATCTGATGAAAAAATAGAAATCGATTACACCCTGTCACTCCAGTGGGTCCAAAACTGATCGTACGGTGAAAGACAGGAAACTAAAGCCGTTGTTTCAATCAATTTGTACATGGGTGTATGTAAACAACACCAGTAACGGCTGCCGGGCTGTAGACGCGACGCGAATAAGGCCCAAATTATATTGTCGGTAACTCATAAACGATAGATTTCCGCAAACCTGTGTTGTTATTTTCGAAATAAGCATGCAAATTTACACCAAAATGATTATTTATTTTAATTGGTTTCCGGGGCTTAATCTGCAATTTTTTACCCGTGTAACTAAGGGGGGGGTTACAAAATGTGAAAGAATAAACGTGAAATATGTGAATTTAAGCGAATTCAATGTGAAATATAAAGGTGAAAGTCTATATAAAAAAGACATTATTAAAGAGGATTTACTAAAGGTGAAAGACTATACAAAATACACATTATTTAAAAGTAGTTACTAAAGGTGAAAGACTATATAAAAAAGACATTATTAAAGAGAGAGAGCAATAAAAGAATATAAATTAAGAAAGCAAAATATAAATATGACATTGCATTTAAATTTTTGAAGATCAAATTTGACTGTTAAGTAAAATGCCAGCGGAGAGTTCCACAAGCGAGAAGTGCGAGAAAAGAAACTGCTAGCATGGAACTTACGGTAATATTTAGCCATTTCCACTGTAAAATGATGAGACCTTGCCGCCAATCTAGTACTGCACTTAAATTCATAAAGTCTAAGTACCATAGAGAAAAGTTCATCAGAATAATTACCATGAAATATTTATAGAAAAATCACTGGGAAGCAACGTTACGGCAGTGGGAAAGAGACCAAGGCCGAGATGCCAGGTCAGGACAAACAAAATTGCAGATCCTTCTTTGGATTTTATCTAGGATATCTAAATATATAACAGGAGCACCAGATCATATGTGGGAGCAATATTCGCAGTATAGTCAAATTGTAAATATTTAAGATAAATTCTGGCGAGAAAAATTGTCTCGCGCTACACAGTGAACCAATTTTATAGCAGCAAACTTAGCAATTGATTCAATATAATTTTTCCTCTTCATCTCAGCCCGAGAAAGCACAATGAGTCACTTTGCTGGGGGTTAGCATTAGCCAGGATGATGAAAGGGGAAAGGTTTTTCTCAAACCGCTAACAGAGAATATACCTTGCCTCTGTTAATATAACGAAAATCATTTTTTTTAGATCAGCTTCCAATTTGATCTTGGTCAGGGAGCACAGTTATAGCCTGCTACTTAGCGTAAACTTAGGGTTGGGGGAAAGTGGTGAACTCATAGCTTTACCCAGGGCAATGTAAGTGCAACGTACTCGGATTGAATACGAATTTGGTTCGCCGATTCTCATCCGAAGCCCCTTACCATTACACGACCTGGACATAGGTATGCAGAACGCACGCACATGCGCGTACACACACCCACACGCACACACCCACACGCACCCCCACACCCCCACACACACCCACACACACCCACACACACAAGGATGTAGGAAAATGATTCAATTACACACCGGGATTATTTTACATGTTCAGAAACCAATTATCGGCATTTATTCCTATCGAATATAATCCTAACATATGATTCATAGTGGTATCTGTATGTCTGTCTATCTATCTGTCAATCTGTTAATTTATATCTGTTTATCAACATAGATTTTACTATCTATATTTTTGTACATCTAGTTTATAAGCCAGTAACGCTCCAAAAGAAATGCTTACCATTTTATATATACTGACCCAGAATGCCAAAGAGGATTTTTGATGGCATGTCGACGTAATTTCATTCTTGTCAATAAAAACATGATATTTAGCCTTATAGATAGCAGCTAATAGGTAATCTGGTAAAATGGCGTCTGATATAAAAGCGTGTACGAAGCAGATAAAGAAGAGACTTGAAGCGACAGAGATGGGCGTTTACCGACGAATGGTGCGAATAAAAGAGACAAAACATGTCATCAACGAGGAAGTCTTAAAGAAAATAGGAACAAAAAGACATTGACCCGTACTATCAGAAAGAAATAATTGAAAATTCTACACTAGATAATGAGGAAAGAATGTCCGGAGAATTTAATACGCACAAAAATACTGAAAATAAAAAAAAATGCAGGAGGAAAACAGCAAGTAAGGAACGAGTTTATGTACATGATGGCCAAACGAAAACGGAACGATCATCGGGCATGGTTAAGCAACGTCGAGACTGGTCAGTACCAAGATGGGTGACCGCTTGGGAATACCAGTTGCTGTAGGCTTGGATGTGCTGGTGTGTATAATAATCCAATGGGCATATCCCGCCGTAAGATTCGTACGATCTCCGAAGTTAAGCTACGTCGAGACTGGTCAGTTCCTAGATGGGTGACGGCTTGGCAATAGTATGCGCTGTAAGCGTGAATGTGCAGACAATATGATTTACGACCATGTCACCTGGAAAAACCGATTCTCGTACGATCTCCGAAGTTAAGCAACGTCGAGACTGGTCAGTTCCTACATGGGTGACGTCTTGGCAATACTGTGCTGTAAGCTTGAATGTGCGGATGATATGGCTTACGGCGATGTCACGTTGAAACACTGATTCTCGTACGATCAGCGCAGTTAAGCAACGTCAAGACTGGTCTGTTCTTAGATGGGTGACGGCTTGTCAATACAATGTGCTGTAAGCTTGAATGTGCGGATGATATGCCTTACGGCCATGTCACGTTGAAACACCGATTCTCGTACGATCAGCGCAGTTAAGTAACGTCAAGTCTGGTCAGTTCTTAGACGGGTGACGGCTTGTCAATACTGTGTGCTGTAAGCTTGAATGTGCGGATGATATGGTTTACGGCCATGTTACGTTGAAACACCGATTCTCGTACGATCACCATAGTTAAGCAATGTCGTACCTGGTCAGTACTTAGATGGGCGATCGCTTGGGAATATCAGATTCTATAAGCTTGGATGTTCCGCCGGTTTAATGGATATTGTTAAAAGGAGAGCCCAGCTCCAATTCCAGTCGGATTCGTTATACGGACCTACGGGCAAATACCCTTAGGAAAAGATATGAACCAACCTCTTTTCCCACACTTATGAGTTAATTAGTACGGCTTGTATCACTAAAGCATTATTATCTTAAAAAAAAAAAAAAAGAATTCTTACGTTCTAAAAATATTTCCTCTGCTTTAAATAACCTGCAAAGAGTTTTGAGTTCAGTACCTGGCTACGGCAGTGGCAAACCAAAACTTGGAGAGTTGAATTAAAGGGAGATAACTGAGACATCCAGAAAGAGGCATGGTACGTGGAACTAGAACAATAAAAACCCCGGTGGACGAATTAAAGGGTTCAGTTCGAAATCCCAATCACCTGAAGAAGTCTGAAACGTACAACGACCGAAGCGTCGTGAACATGGTAAAAAAATATCTTTTTGATTTTAAGTAGTCCTTTGCGTTTCTATTTTCCTTAAAACTTCGGGATGATAAAGGGTTAACATTTACTTCGACATAATAACAAGATGTAGAAGAGGTATGATCGCCCATGTCCTGTAAGGACACGGCTCCTAAAAGAAGCATCAATAGCCAAACGAAAAGACAAATACTGTTGGAGAGGACAGTACCCTACTCGGCTTAAATTGTCCGTAAATGTGGTAGAAAGAGAATAACACGTATGTAAGAAAGAAGTTATAATGAATGTTGATATAGGAAAATTGGCACCAGTTTTCCTTCTGCAGAGAAAAAAAAACGAGAATTTATCTGGCTTTTATTTTATTTTGTTTTACTTTATTTTATTTATTTTTATTTATTTTTTTTTTTTTTTCAAGCGAGGAACTTGGGGCTGATTTCACAATTGTTTACATTTGGGAATAGCCAATTTCAAGACTTCATGAAAAAATAAGCCTCACTGACACCGGAGAATCTGCTGCCAATTTAGCCGACAAGAGTTATCTTTTCTTTGCTGCTTCCTTTCTTTCTTTTTTTTTCGTTTGTTAATTTAGTTTTTGTCTTTGTGTCCTTCTTTTTGTTGATTCTACAGATTACTTTCCTTTTTTTCTCTTTCTTTTTCTTTCATTTCTTTCTTTCTTTGTGCTATCTATTCCTTCTTTTTTTTGTTGATCCTACAGATTATTTCCGTTTTCTTTTTCTTTATTTTCTTTGCATTTTTTTTCTCTTCTCTCTGCTATCCCTTCCTTCGTTTTTTCTTCAATGTCCTCAACTTTGTCACCATATTTATCACAAAGTTTCGGCCGTTGTACGCTCCGGCCTTCTTCAGGTGGTTGGAATGTCGAACTGAATCCTTTCTTTTGCTCACTGGGTACACTGTTCTACTTCCATGGGTCATGTTTAATGGATGTCAGTTATCAGTTATCCCCTGTTAATTCCCCTCTCCAAGTTCTCCACTGCCTTAACCGGGTATTGAACTCACAGTCTTTGGGTTCTCTCACTGGATCTAACCAACGACTATCCACTGTGCCATGTGTCCTTGTAATAAATATGGCCGAAACGTTGTAATAAATATGACAACAAAAATGGGGGCAATAGTCCGAATAATGTAAATAGTGTACATAATACATCATCTCAGAAATATAGACAGATACTAAAAGGCCGAAACGTTGTAATAAATATGGCAACAAAAATGAGGACAATAGTCCGAATAATGTAAATAGTGTACATAATACATCATCTCAGAAATATAGACAGATACTAAAAGGCCGAAACGTTGTAATAAATATGGCAACAAAAATGAGGACAATAGTCCGAATAATGTAAATAGTGTACATAATACATCATCTCAGAAATATAGACAGATACTAAAAGGCCGAAACGTTGTAATAAATATGGCAACAAAGATGAGGACAATAGTCCGAATAATGTAAATAGTGTACATAATACATCATCTCAGAAATATAGACAGATACTGAAAGGCCGAAACGTTGTGATAAATATGGCGACAAAGACGAGGACAATAGTCCGAATAATGTAAATAGTGTACATAATACCTCATCTCAGAAATATAGACAGATACTGAAAGGCCGAAACGTTGTAATAAATATGGTGACAAAGATGAGGACAATAGTCCGAATAATGTAAATAGTGTACATAATACCTCATCTCAGAAATATAGACAGATACTGAAAGGCCGAAACGTTGTGATAAATATGGCGACAAAGATGAGGACAATAGTCCGAATAATGTAAATAGTGTACATAATACCTCATCTCAGAAATATAGACAGATGCTGAAAAGGCCGAAACGTTGTAATAAATATGGTGACAAAGATGAGGACAATAGTCCGAATAATGTAAATAGTGTACATAATACCTCATCTCAGAAATATAGACAGATACTGAAAGGCCGAAACGTTGTAATAAATATGGTGACAAAGATGAGGACAATAGTCCGAATAATGTAAATAGTGTACATAATACCTCATCTCAGAAATATAGACAGATACTGAAAGGCCGAAACGTTGTAATAAATATGGTGACAAAGATGAGGACAATAGTCCGAATAATGTAAATAATGTACATAATACCTCATCTCAGAAATATAGACAGATACTGAAAGGCCGAAACGTTGTAATAAATATGGTGACAAAGATGAGGACAATAGTCCGAATAATGTAAATAGTGTACATAATACCTCATCTCAGAAATATAGACAGATACTGAAAGGCCGAAACCTTGTAATAAATATGGTGACAAAGATGAGGACAATAGTCGAATAATGTAAATAGTGTACATAATACCTCATCTCAGAAATATAGACAGATACTGAAAGGCCGAAACGTTGTAATAAATATGGTGACAAAGATGAGGACAATAGTCCGAATAATGTAAATAGTGTACATAATACCTCATCTCAGAAATATAGACAGATACTGAAAGGCCGAAACCTTGTAATAAATATGGTGACAAAGATGAGGACAATAGTCCGAATAATGTAAATAGTGTACATAATATCTTATCACAGAAATATAGACAGTTTTTCTATTTGTTCTTTATTTAACATTGCATTTTTATTTAATGAATAACATAGCACAAAAAAGAAAAAAAAAAGGCAGTTATATTTATGTGTGTACAGATAAGTTAAATAAGAAAATGAATGCGATGTACATAGCCATGCAGTGTGTGTTTGATGTGCAATGTTCACGTGGTTCGTTTGAAATTCGCTAGTCAGTTTACCGGGTTGCAAATTTTTTCCGTCTGCGGAGTCAAATTCCGTATTGTCGCTACTATATCTCGGCGATGAAAGAGAGAGAGAGAGAGAGAGAGAGAAGGAGAGAGAGAAGGAGAGAGAGAGAGGTTATGCAGCTTCCTTATATGGTCCAGAATAGAAATTCAAGTAGAAGATTTCCTGCCAAACAAGGTAGGTAATCCCTACAAATAATACGAAAAGAGTAGGGATGAATGATCACTTCGGGCTTGAACTCTGAACACTGTGATTTCCCATGTTATATATATATATATATCTCAAACTGTCCACATATGTTTATATCTGTATGAGCGGACGAGCAAGTGTGTATGTATGTCTGCGTACCTCATCGGGTGTACGGACATGCATCTATGTTTGCGTTAGCACGATGACATCACAACGACGATTCCACCCCCCACTCCCATAATAATATCACCAATACACGCAATCTACATAAACCCAAATTTTGTTTGATGATCGCAAAAGCGTGAAACCCAGTGTCACAAACTCATCAATCCAACCATATATATATATATATATATATATATGGTACAAAATGACAATTGGAAAAATCTTAGATTTTGCCGACGCGTTTCGTCTTCCGACTTTTACAAGGCAAAAACGTAATCGAAATGTTTTTGTTGGTATAGCCTCCCGCTCTTTTTCCACCCCCCCCATGACACTCTCTCTCTCTCTCTCTCTCTCTCTGTATATATATATATATATATATATATATATATATATATATATATATCTTGCCCTTCTCTTATATAGAAACCTTATTTTAAAACCTCTATTTCTCCTTCTCATTACTGAATCTATTTTCTTTTTTTCCCTATCTTCTACACCCTTTTGCGTTTTTTTTTTCCTTCTTCTTTTTCTTTCTTTTTTCTTTCCTTTTTTCTTTTTTTTTGTTGTTGTTCTTTTTTGCTTGTGCCTGGATACATTTAAAATCCATTTATTGTTAAATTTTGGGGTCTGAAGTGATGGGATTTGTCCCGTGAAATAAATTATTACCAATTGATTTCAAAGGACTCCTCTTTTATTATTATTATTATTATTATTATTATTATTATTATTATTATTAGATAGATAGATAGATAGATTCTTTTAAACGTAATTTTAGTGGACACTTCTTATTTGAAATAGACGCCCTAGATCTTTTATTTATTAAACTGTGTGTTTTACCTCTATGGGTCTATGCAATCATAAAACTTTAGCAAAAAACATACATACATATATATATATATATATATATATATATATATATATATATATATATATATATAATATTTTTTTTTTAAAAATATGATTCCTTCAACTACATAAGAGTTCTCATGTTTCAAAAACGAGGCAAAAACCATCCAAATAATTATTAAAATTAAGTTGAATTAAGCTGTTTAGTCCCGTTTCATTTTCAAGTGAATTTTTAATTCAACTTAATTTTAATAATTATTTGGATGGTTTCGGCTCTCGTTTTTGAAACATGAGAACTCTTATGTAGCGAAGGAATCATATTTTTAAACAAAAAAATATTTTAATATAAGCTCTACTTCTGTATGGGGCACTGTCTTCTTAAAGATAAAAACAAAAATACTAAGGAACTCCGGATTATACACCCAACGTGTTCTTTTCTCTTTTCTGCATACCTGCGCACTTATATATATATATATATATATATATATGGAGAGAGAGAGATAGATAGATAGATAGATAGATAGATAGATAGATAGATAGATAGATGTGTGTGGGAATTATTTTCGGATAGAGTCTATATTTGAAGGAGGAAAATGCATAAAAAGACAAGAGGAAAAACTATTCTTAACCGACGCGTTTCGTCCTCTGAATGACTTTATCATGTCAAGTGTAAGGATTGATTTTGTTGCGCTTGTTTATATACAAGAGCAAGGATGTCACTGATTTAACAAGGTAACACTTCAAACTGATTGAAGTAAGGATACATAAAGGATTTACCCTTGTTTAACTCACTCTTACAGAGACTTCACCAGTTACAAGAACCAAACTTGTCAGGTTATACGGTGTCTTACTCTATCAGTGCACAGTAACTTAGTCTCATTGAGGACGCCCTTACAGTAATTACGAACTGACACAAAATGGCGTCTGTTATGATCCGAGGTATCTGTGTTTTCTATAGCGGTTAGGTTATAGCGGCTGAATAGTCAAGGAGAAGATTGTATTTTCATTTGGTATTCCCGATATGGTACGAAATCATTGATGTCGGCTTTGATCCAAGACGAAACCTCGGTGGTATAATTTTCAATGGGAAGATTAAAGACTTCATTCGAACGGGCGGTGGAAAAAGGAATTCCAATTTGTTCGTTGGTAACAACTTGATATCTTGGGAATAAGAAATTCTTGCCTAAAAGAAGAGAGGAAACAAATATCTCCAGAAATATCAGTGTTGATCCGAATTGCCAAGACATTAACTGGCGACGAGTGTCCGTAGAAGCAGTAAGGAACAAATCAGTTAAAGAAGCGTCAGAATTAGGAAGGAAATAAGTAGGAAAATCTACGACTAGACTGCGCTTGCGCAATTAAAAATTCGAAATCTGGATACCGTCAAGATCAATGATATTAGAATGATGACCCCACTTGACATGGCGAGCGTTTTAATCATAAAAAGTATTTGCTGATGAAGTTTAAAAGAGGTCCATTTCTATACTATCATATATTTTATCGAACAAGGTACAGAATTTAATAGTGTAAGTCGAAAGCAGATATAAGAATAATCCTAAGACTCAAGAAACCGTGGGGAGGTATTTCCGAACATAGACACCAGGAGCACCCTAGAACCCTTCCGATAAAGAGTAAGACAGCCTGGAACAAAGATTTCTTATTCTCTTTTTTTTCTTTTGATCATTTCGCCAAAGGCAAGGCAATAAAGCCACTCGGACACAAGAGGTTACTGATTGTTAGAGAATATGAGAAAAACAACTATTAAGGAGAGAGGACAATAAATAATTCAATATCAAAATATATAAAAAGTAATAAAAAATAAGCAGTTTATTAACAGAAAAAAAAATTATATAACCTTAATCTTTACAAATGATTCCTTAGCATGGTTTGGACACTAGCTGCGTACCGGTAGCTGATGGTTCGCGTACCGGCAGGAGTCCGCGGACCACCACTTTCAGAAACACTCCCCTAGAACACTTTCGATAAAGAGAAAGACAACCTGGAACAGAGATTTCTTTTTCTTTTCTTTTGCTTTTAATCATTTCACCCTAGGCAAGGCAATAAAGCCACTCGGACGCGAGTGATTACCGAATTTTACAAAATATGAGAAAAAACAACTATTAAGGAGAGAGGACAATAAAAGAACAAGAATTAGAAAACAAGATAAAGATTGAAATTGCATTTAAATTTTTAAAGATCAAAGTTAATTGGGATGCAAGTAGCCGGAAGAGGGTTCCACAAGCGAGAAGTGCGATAGAAGAAACTGTTAACATAGAACTTACGGTTACATCCAGCAATTTCAACTGTAAAAAGGTGAGACCTTGCCGTCAATCTACTACTGCGCTTACATGCATTAAGTCTAGGTACCATAGAGGAAATTCTAGGTACCATAGAGCAAAGTCTAGGTACCATAGAGGAAATTCTAGGTACCATAGATCAAAGTCTAGGTACCATAGAGGAAATTCTAGGTACCATAGATCAAAGTCTAGGTACCATAGAGGAAATTCTAGGTACCATAGAGCAAAGTCTAGGTACCATAGAGGAAATTCTAATACCATAGATCAAAGTCTAGGTACCATAGAGGTAAGTCTTGGTACCATAGGGAAAAGTCTAGGTACCATAGAGGAAAGTCTTAGTACCATATAGGAAATTCTAATACCATAGACCAAAGTCTAGGTACCATAGAGGAAAGTCTCGGTACCATAGAGGAAAGTCTAGGTACCATAGAGAAAAGTCTAGGTACCACAGAGGAAAGTCTTCGTACCATAGGGAAAATCTAGGTACCATAGAGGAAAGTCTAAGTACCATATAGAAAAGTCTAGGTACCATAGAGGAATGTCTAGGTACCATAGAGGAAAGTCCAAGTATCATATAGGAACGTCTAGGTACCATAGAGAAAAGTCTAGGTACCATGGAGAAAAGTGTAGGTACAATAGAGCAGGTGTTGGCAGCCTTTTTGAGAGTGCGTGACAAAAGCGTCCAAACTCTGACACAAAATTTTTTCAAGTGCCAACAAAAAACTTTTGAAATCTTAAAACTAGCAGCAACTAAGATGGAACTGGTCCTATCTGAAATAAAGTTCCTAAAAATATCAGCCTGTTCTTTTTTTTTTCGTGCTCATTTCACGAGAAATTCATTTTCTTTGTTCGTCTACAGTTTTATTGCTTAACTTCTTATGAACACTTTCAAACTATCCCTTAATCAGAAGAACAGAAGATGCATAAGGCTTTATTTTCTTTATTAATCATACGACATTTTTCAGTCAAGTACTCTTTAAGTTCTTTAATATCTTCCTTATTTGAATGACATCGTTTCTTAGCTAATGATCGTGACATTGTGTAAAGAGAAGAAGATTAAAATAAATGAGATAATGATATATATGAAAGAGGAAAAAAATAAAAGAGAATCGAATGAATACATTTCGCGTGCCAGAAACAAATCGTCAGTATGCTATGTTTGGCACGCATGCCAAGGATTGTCGACCTCTTCCAGAGAGGACAGTTCACCAGAACAATTACCATGAGAACATTTATTGAAAAGACACAGGAAAACTACGTCACGGCGGTTGGAAAGGAACTGAAGCCGATTTGTTATGTCAGGACCAATAACATTACGGATTCTTCTTTGGATTTTATCAAGAATATCAAAATATACAGCTCAGCAGAAGCACTAGACCATACGTGACAGAAATATTCGAAGCAAGACGAATGGTAGATTCATAAATATGTAAGATAGATTCGGTCAAGAAAGACTGTCTAGCGTGACATAGCGAACCAAAATTCTTAGCTGCAGACTTGACAATTGATTCAGTTTACCATTTCCAATTCATGTCATTTGAAAACGTTAGACTATTTTGTTACAGTTTTTTGTGTATATATATCTACTAGTGAGCCAGTCAAAATGACTTGACTCTCTTTATAGTCCACCAATGGAAGGTTAACCAATCAGAAGACGTAGAATATTCAGTCCGTCGTGTATAAAGGCGGTCATTTTGTTTACTCTATCCGAAGCAAAGCACAAAGCGTTTCGTGAGAATAGACCCTACACTAAAGTAATTGGTATGGATACCTTGAATGTTTGAGAAAGTCAAGTTGAGGATTTTAGGTTTAGTTTTATTTTTCTTAATCATTTCAGACAAGGGCCAAGAATAAGTCACCGTCCATCGTCTACGCCAGTGGATCCCAAACAGTGCAGCGCGCCTCATAGGTGTGGCAGAATGATTGAAAGACAATCAAAGATTTAGACACAGTTCCAAAGAAATCATACACCATAAATAAATTTGATTTCAAAATCTAAAATACTATTTTGGTTTACTTGTAATTGCAAGCATGATTCCCAACATGAATAGTTATAAATAATTATTGACTGATTTTATCATTGTGGCATTTTTTCATTATATCAGGTATTAAAAATATAGTAACGATGGTCTACAAATTGGAGGAGAGAGTTATCAATGATAATGTTCTGACTTCAAATCTGCGGTTATCTCCCATTAACTCTCTTTCTGTTTGGTTGTAAATAATCCATCTTGTCAGGTTAAGAGTCTGTCTATATTTCTGAGATGAGGTATTATATACACTATTTACATTATTCGGACTATTGTCTTCATCTTTGTCGACATATTTATTACAACGTTTCGGCCTTTCAGTATCTGTCTATATTTCTGAGATGATGTATTATGTACACTATTTACATTATTCGGACTATTGTCCTCATCTTTGTGGCCATATTTATTACAACGTTTCGGCCTTTCAGTATCTGTCTATATTTCTGAGATGATGTATTATGTACACTATTTACATTATTCGGACTATTGTCCTCATCTTTGTTTCCATATTTATTACAACGTTTCGGCCTTTCAGTATATGTCTATATTTCTGAGATGAGGTATTATGTACACTATTTACATTATTCGGACTATTGTCCTCATCTTTGTTTCCATATTTATTACAACGTTTCGGCCTTTCAGTATCTGTCTATATTTCTGAGATGAGGTATTATGTACACTATTTACATTATTCGGAGTATTGTCCTCATCTTTCTTGTCATATTTATCACAACGTTTCGGCCTTTCAGTATCTGTCTATATTTCTGAGATGAGGTATTATGTACACTATTTACATTATTCGGACTATTGTCCTCATCTTTGTTTCCATATTTATTACAACGTTTCGGCCTTTCAGTATCTGTCTATATTTCTGAGATGAGGTATTATGTACACTATTTACATTATTCGGACTATTGTCCTCATCTTTCTTGTCATATTTATTACAACGTTTCGGCCTTTCAGTATCTGTCTATATTTCTGAGATGAGGTATTATGTACACTATTTACATTATTCGGATTATTGTCCTCATCTTTGTTTCCATATTTATTACAACGTTTCGGTCTTTCAGTATCTGTCTATATTTCTGAGATGAGGTATTATGTACACTATTTACATTATTCGGACTATTGTCCTCATCTTTGTCGCCATATTTATTACAACGTTTCGGCCTTAAAGTATCTGTCTAGCCATATTTATTACAACATTTCGGCCTTTTAAGTATCTGGGTTCATATTTCTGAGGATGAGGTATTATATACACTATTTACATTATTCAGACTGTGTCCCTATCTTTTGTCGCCATATTTATTACAACGTTCGGCCTTTAAGTATCTGTCTATATTTCTGAGATGAGGTATTATGTACACTATTTACATTATTGGACTATTATTGTCCCCATCTTTGTCGCCATATTTATTACAACATTTCCCGGCCTTTTTAATGTATGTCTATATTTCTGAGATGAGGTATTATGTACACTATTTTACATTATTCAGACTATAGTCATCATCTTTGTCGCCATATTTTATTACAACGTTTCTGGCCTTTCAGTATCTGTCTATATTTCTGAGATGAGGTATTATGTACACTATTTACATTATTCGACTATTGTCCTCATCTTTTGTCACCACATTTATTACAACGTTTTGGCCTTCAGTATCTGTCTATATTTCTGAGATGAGGTATTATGTACACTATTTACATTATTTCGACTCTTGTCCTCATGTTTTGTCGCACCATATTTATTACAACGTTTCGGCCTTTAGTATCTGTCTATTTTTCTGAGATGAGGTATTATGTACACTATTTACATTATTGGACTATTGTCCTCATCTTTGTCGCCATATTTATTACAACGTTTCGGTCTTTAAGTATCTGTCTATATTTGAGATGAGGTATTATGTACACTATTTACATTATTCCAACTATTGTCCTCATCTTTGTCGCCATATTTATTACAACGTTTCGGTCTTAAGTATCTGTCTATATTTTCTGAGATGAGGTATTATGTATTAATTTTTTTCATTATTCGACTATTGTCCTCATCTTTGTCGCCATATTTTATTACAACGTTTCGTCCTTTTCAGTTATCTGTCTATATTTCTGAGATGAGGTTATTGTGTACACTATTTACATTTAATCGGACTATTGTCCTCATCTTTGTCTGCTATATTTATTACAACATTTCCCAGCCTTTCAGTATCTGTCTATATTTGAGATGAGGTATTATATACACTATTTACATTAATCGACTATTGACCTCATCTTTGTCGCCATATTTATTACAAACGTTCGGCTTTCAGTATCTGTCTATATTTTACAGATGAGGTATTATGTACACTATTTACATTAATCAGACCATTGTCCTCATCTTTGTCGCCATATTTATTACAACATTTTCGGCCTTCAGTATCTGTCTATATTTCTGATGAGTATTATGTAACACTATTTACATTATTCAGACTATTGTCCTCATTTTGTCGCCATATTTATTACAATATTTCGGCCTTTAAGTATCTGTCTATATTTCTGAGATGAGGTATTATGTAATAATTATTTACATTATTCGACTATTGTCCCTATTTTTTTGTCGCCATATTTATTACAATGTTTTGGCCTTTAATGTCTGTCTATATTTCTGATGAGGTATTATGTACACTATTTTACATTATTCGACTATTGTCTTCATCTTTTTGTCGCCATAGTTATTACAACGTTTCCAGCCTATAAATATCTGTCTATTTTCTGAGATGAGGTATTATGTACACCATTTACATTATTCAGACTATTGTGTCCTCTTTTGTCGCCATATTTATTTCTAACGTTTCGCCTTTCAGTATCTGGTCTATATTTCTGAGATGAGGTATTATGTTTTTATTTACATTATTCGACTATTGTCCTCATCTTTGTCACCATATTTATTACAACATTTCGCCTTTCAGTATCTGTCCTATATTTCTGAGATGAGGTATTGCGTACACTATTTACATTATTCGACTATTGTCCTCATCTTTGTCGCCATTTTATTACAACGTTTCGGCCTTTTAAGTATCTATCTATATTTCTGAGATGAGGTATTATGCACACTATTTGCATTATTCGGGACTATTGCCCTCATCTTTTGCCGCCATATTTATTACAACATTTCGGCCTTTAAGTATCTGTCTATTTCTGAGATGAGGTAATTATGTACAATATTTACATTATTCAGACTATTGTCCCCATCTTTGTCGCCATATTATTACAAGTTTCGGTCTTTAAGATCTGTCTATATATTTCGAGATGAGGTATTATGTACTATTTACATTATCTGACTATTGTCCTCATCTTGGTCGCCATATTATTACAACATTTCGGGCCTTTCAATCTTTCTATATTTCTGAGATGAGGTATTGCGTACACTATTTACATTATTCGACTATTGTCCCATCTTTGTCGCCATATTTATTACAACGTTTCGGCCTTTCAGCATCTGTCTATATTTCTGAGATGAGGTGCCATGTACACTATTTACATTATTCGGACCATTGACCTCATCTTTGTCGCCATATTTATTACAACGTTTCGGCCTTTCAGTATCTGTCTATATTTCTGAGATGGAGGTATTATGTACACTATTTTACATTAATCGGACTATTGTCCCCATCTTGGTCGTGCCATATTTATTACAACATTTCGGCCTTTCAGTATCTGTCTATATTTCTGAGATGAGGTATTATGTACACTATTTATATTAATCAGGACTGTGGCCTCATCTTTGTCGCCATTTATTGGCTAAACGTTTCGGCCTTTCAGTATCTGTCTATATTTCTGAGATGAGGTATTAACAAACTATTTACATTATTCGACTCTTGTCCTCATCTTTGTCACCATATTTATTACAACGTTTCGGCCTTTCAGTATCTGTCTATATTCTGAGATGAGGTATTATGTACACTATTTACATTATTCAGACTATTGTCCTCATTTTTTTGTCACCATATTTATTACAATGTTTCGGCCTTTAAGTATCTGTGTCTATATTCTGAGATGAGGGTAGTATGTACACTATTTTACATTATTCAGACTATTGTCCTCATTTTGTCGCCATATTTATTACAATGTTTCGGCCTTTAATATCTGTCTATTTCCTGAGATGAGTAGTGTGTACACTATTTACATTATTTGGACTATTGTCCTCATCTTTGTCGCCATATTTATTAAACGTTTCAGCCTTAAAGTATCATCTATATTTCTGAGATGAGGTATTATGTACACCATTTACATTATTCGACTATTGTCCTCATCTTTGTCGCCATATTTATTAAAAACGTTTCGGCCTATCAGTATCATCTATATTGAGATGAGGTATTATGTACACTATTTACATTATTAGGACTATTGTCCTCATCTGTCGCCATATTTATTAAAACGTTTCATTTATCAGTATCTCTCTATATTTCTGAGATGAGGTATTATGTATACTATTTACATTTATTCGGACTATTGTCCCCATCTTGTCGCCATATTTATTACAACGTTTCGGCCTTCAGTATCCTCTATATTTCTGAAATAGAGTATTATGTACTATTTACATTATTCAGACCATTGTCCCTCATCTTAATCATACATATTTATTACAACGTTTACCTTTCAGTATCTGTATATTTCTGAGATGAGGTATTATATACAATATTTGCATTATTCGGACTATTGTCCTCATCTTTGTCGCCATATTTATTACAACGTTTCGGCCTTTCAGTATCTGTCTATATTTCTGAGATGAGGTATTATGTACACTATTTACATTATTCGGACTATTGTCCTCATCTTTGTCGCCATATTTATTACAACGTTTCGGCCTTTCAGTATCTGTCTATATTTCTGAGATGAGGTATTATGTACACTATTTACATTATTCGGACTATTGTCCTCATCTTTGTCGCCATATTTATTACAACGTTTCGGCCTTTCAGTATCTGTCTATATTTCTGAGATGAGGTATTATGTACACTATTTACATTATTCGGACTATTGTCCTCATCTTTGTCGCCATATTTATTACAACGTTTCGGCCTTTAAGTATCTGTCTATATTTCTGAGATGAGGTATTATGTACACTATTTACATTATTCGGACTATTGTCCTCATCTTTGTCGCCATATTTATTACAACGTTTCGGCCTTTAAGTATCTGTCTATATTTCTGAGATGAGGTATTATGTACACTATTTAAATTATTCGGACTATTGTCATCATCTTTGTCGCCATATTTATTACAAAGTTTCGGCCTATCAGTATCTGTCTATATTTCTGAGATGAGGTATTATGTACACTATTTACATTATTCGGACTATTGTCCTCATCTTTGTCGCCATATTTATTACAACGTTTCGGCCTTTCAGTATCTGTCTATATTTCTGAGATGAGGTATTATGTACACTATTTACATTATTCGGACTATTGTCCTCATCTTTGTCGCCATATTTTTCGGCCTTTACAACGTTTCGGCCTTTTACATTATTCAGTATCTGTCTATATTTCTGAGATGAGGTATTATGTACACTATTTACATTATTCGGACTATTGTCCTCATCTTTGTCGCCATATTTATTACAACGTTTCGGCCTTTCAGTATCTCTCTATATTTCTGAGATGAGGTATTATGTACACTATTTACATTATTCGGACTATTGTCCTCATTTTGGTCGCCATATTTATTACAACGTTTCGGCCTTTCAGTATCTGTCTATATTTGAGATGAGGTATTGGTGTACATTTCTTTCATTATTCGGACTATTGTCCTCATATTTGTCACCATATTTATTACAACGTTTTGGCCTTTCAGTATCTATCTACATTTCTGAGATGAGGTATTATGTACACTATTTATTATTCAGACTATTGTCCTCATCTTTGTCATATTTATTACAAATCATTTCGGCCTTTCAGTATCTGTCTATATTTCTGAGATGAGGTATTATGTAAACTATTTACATTATTTGGACTATTGTCCTCAACTTTTGTCACCATATTTATTACAACGTTTCGGCCTTTAAGTATCTGGGTTCACATTTCTGAGATGAGGTATTATGTACACTATTTACATTATTCGGGACTATTGTCCTCGTCTTTGTCGCCATATTTATTACAACGTTTCGGCCTTTAAGTATCTGTCTCATATTTCGAGATGAGGTATTATGTACACTATTTACATTATTCGGACTATTGTCCTCATCTTTGTCGCCATATTTATTACAACGTTTCGGCCTTTCAGTATCTGTCTATATTTCTGAGATGAGGTATTATGTACACTATTTACATTATTCGGACTATTGTCCTCATCTTTGTCGCCATATTTATTACAACGTTTCGGCCTTTCAGTATCTGTCTATATTTCTGAGATGAGGTATTATGTACACTATTTACATTATTCGGACTATTGTCCTCATCTTTGTCGCCATATTTATTACAACGTTTCGGCCTTTCAGTATCTGTCTATATTTCTGAGATGAGGTATTATGTACACTATTTACATTATTCGGACTATTGTCCTCATCTTTGTCGCCATATTTATTACAACGTTTCGGCCTTTCAGTATCTGTCTATATTTCTGAGATGAGGGTATATGTACACTATTTACATTATTCGGACTATTGTCCTCATCTTTGTCGCCATATTTATTACAACGTTTCGGCCTTTCAGTATCTGTCTATATTTCTGAGATGAGGTATTATGTACACTATTTACATTATTCGGACTATTGTCCTCATCTTTGTCGCCATATTTATTACAACGTTTCGGCCTTTCAGTATCTGTCTATATTTCTGAGATGAGGTATTATTATACACACTATTTACATTATTCGGACTATTGTCCTCATCTTTGTCGCCATATTTATTACAACGTTTCGGCCTTTCAGTATCTGTCTATATTTCTGAGATGAGGTATTATGTACACTATTTACATTATTCGGACTATTGTCCTCATCTTTGTCGCCATATTTATTACAACGTTTCGGCCTTTCAGTATCTGTCTATATTTCTGAGATGAGGTATTATGTACACTATTTACATTATTCGGACTATTGTCCTCATCTTTGTCGCCATATTTATTACAACGTTTCGGCCTTTCAGTATCTGTCTATATTTCTGAGATGAGGTATTATGTACACTATTTACATTATTCGGACTATTGTCCTCAACTTGGTCACCATATTTATTACAACATTTCCCTTACCTTTTCAGTATCTGGTCTATATTTCTGACATGAGGTATTTTGTACACTATTTACATTATTCGGACTATTGGTCCTCATTTTGTCGCCATATTTATTGGCAACATTTCAGCCTTTTAGTATCTGTCTATATTTGAGATGAGGTATTATGCACACCATTTACATTATTCGACTATTGTCCCTCATCATTTGTCGCCATATTTATTACAACGTTTCGGCCTTTAAATATCTGTCATTCTTTGAGATGAGGTATTATAACACTATTTACATTATTCGGATTCATGTCCTCATCTTTGTCGCCATATTTATTACAACATTTCGGCCTATCAGTATCTCTCTATATTTCTGAGATGAGGTAGTATGTACACTATTTACATTATTCAGACCATTGTCCTCATCTTGTCGCCATATTTATTTACTAAACGTTTCGGCCTACGTGCATCTGTCTATATTCTGAGATGAGGTATTATGTACACCATTTACATTATTCGGACCATTGTCCTCATCTTGGTCTTATTTTATTACAAACATTTCGCCCTTTCAGTATCTGTCTATTTTCTGAGATGAGGTATTTGTACACTATTTATATTATTCGGACTATTGTCCTATCTTTGTCGCCATATTTATTACAACGTTTCGGCCTTTCAGTATCTGTCTATATTTCTGAGATGAAATATTATATACACTATTTACATTATTCGGACTATTAGTCCCTATCTTTGTCGCCATATTTATTACAACGTTTCAGCCTTTCAGCATCTGTCTATATTTCTGTGATGAGGTATTATGTACACCATTTACATTATTCAGACTATTGTCCTCATCTTTTGTCGCCATATTTATTAACGTTTCGGCCTTTCTAGCATCTGTCTCTATTTCTGAGATGAGGTAGTATACTTATTTACATTATTCGACTATTCATCCTCATATTATCGCCATATTTATTGCAAATTTTCGGCCTTTATATTTGCTGTCTATATTTCTGAGATAAGGTATTATGTACATCTATTTACATTATTTCACCATTGTCCTCATTTTTCGTCGCCATATTATTACAACATTTCGGCCTTCCAGTATCTCTCTATATTTCTGAGATGAGGTATTATGTAAACTATTTATATTATTCCGGACTGTGTCCCCATCTTGGTCGCCATATTTATTACAAACGTTTTGGCCTTTCAGTATCTGTCTATATTTCTGAGATGAGGTATTATATACTATTTTACATTATTCGGACTCTTGTCCTCATCTTTGTCGCCATATTTATTACAACGTTTCGGCCTTTCAGTATCTGTCTATATTTGAGATGAGGTATTATGTACTATTTACATTATTCGGACTATTGTCCTCATCTTTGTCGCCATATTTATTACAACGTTTCGGCCTTTCTGTATCTGTCTATATTTCTGAGATGAGGTATTATGTACACTATTTACATTATTCAGACCATTGTCCTCATCTTTGTCGCCATATTTATTACAACGTTTCGGCCTTTCAGTATCTGTCTATATTTCTGAGATGAGGTATTATGTACACTATTTACATTATTCGGACTATTGTCCTCATCTTTGTCGCCATATTATTACAACGTTTCGGCCTTTCAGTCTGTCTATATTTCTGAGATGAGGTATTATGTAACACTATTTACATTATTCGGACTATTGTCCTCATCTTTTCTCGCCATATTTATTATATTTCGGCCTTTCTGTTATCTGTCTATATTTCTGAGATAGTATGTACACCATTTACATTATTCGGACTATTGTCCACATCTTTGTCGCGATATTTATTACAACGTTTCGGCCTTTCAGTATCTGTCTATATTTCTGAGATGAGGTATTATGTACACTATTTACATTATTCGGACTATTGTCCTCATCTTTGTCGCCATATTTATTACAACGTTTCGGCCTTTTCTGTATCTGTCTATATTTCTGAGATGAGGTATTATGTACACTATTTACATTATTCGGACTGTTGTCCTCATCTTTGTCGCCATATTTATTACAACGTTTCGGCCTTTCAGTATCTGTCTATATTTCATGAGATGAGGTATTATGTACACTATTTACATTATTCGGACTATTGTCCTCATCTTTGGTCGCCATATTTATTACAACGTTTCGGCCTTTCAGTATCTGTCTATATTTCTGAGATGAGGTATTATGTACACTATTTACATTATTCGGACTGAAAAGTCCTCATCTTTGTCGCCATATTTATTACAACGTTTCGGCCTTTCATATCTGTCTATATTTCTGAGATGAGGTATTATGTACACTATTTACATTATTCGGACTATTGTCCTCATTTTTTTGTCGCCATATTTATTACAACGTTTCGCCCTTTAAGTATCTGTCTATATTTCTGAGATGAGATATTATGTACACTATTTACATTATTCAGACTATTGTCCTCATCTTTGTCGCCATATTTATTACAACGTTTCGGCCTTTCAGTATCTGTCTATATTTCTGAGATGAGGTATTATGTACACTATTTACATTATTCAGCTATTGTCCTCATCTTTGTCGCCATGTTTATTACAACGTTTCGGCCTTTCAGTATCTGTCTATATTTCTGAGATGAGGTATTATGTACTCCATTTACATTATTCGGACTATTGTCCCCATCTTTGTCGCGATATTTATTACAACGTTTCGGCCTTTAAGTATCTGTCTATATTTCTGAGATGAGATATTATGTACACTATTTACATTATTCGGACTATTGTCCTCATCTTTGTCGCCATATTTATTACAACGTTTCGGCCTTTCTGTATCTGTCTATATTTCTGAGATGAGGTATTATGTACACTATTTACATTATTCGGACTGTTGTCCTCATCTTTGTCGCCATATTTATTACAACGTTTCGGCCTTTCAGTATCTGTCTATATTTCTGAGATGAGGTATTATTTACACTATTTTACATTATTCGGACTCCACATCTTTTGTCGCCATATTTATTACAACGTTTCGGCCTTTCAGTATCTGTCTATATTTCTGAGATGAGGTATTATGTACACTATTTACATTATTCGGACTATTGTCCTCATCTTTGTCGCCATATTTATTACAACGTTTCGGCCTTTCAGTATCTGTCTATATTTCTGAGATGAGGTATTATGTACACTATTTACATTATTCGGACTATTGTCCTCATTTTTTGTCGCCATATTTATTACAACGTTTCGGCCTTTAAGTATCTGTCTATATTTCTGAGATGAGATATTATGTACACTATTTACATTATTCGGACTATTGTCCTCATCTTTGTCGCCATATCTATTACAACGTTTCGGCCTTTCAGTATCTGTCTATATTTCTGAGATGAGGTATTATGTACACTATTTACATTATTCGGACTATTGTCCTCATCTATGTCGCCATATTTATTACAACGTTTCAAGCCTTTCAGTATCTGTCTATATTTCTGAGATGAGATATTATGTACACTATTTACATTATTCGGACTATTGTCCTCATCTTTGTCGCCATATTTATTACAACGTTTCGGCCTTTCAGTATCTGTCTATATTTTTATGAGATGAGGTATTATGTACACTATTTACATTATTCGGACTATTGTCCTCATCTTTGTCGCCATATTTTTACAACGTTTCGGCCTTTCAGTATCTGTCTATATTTCTGAGATGAGGTATTATGTACTTATTTACATTATTCGGACTATTGTCCCCATCTTTGTCGCCATATTTATTACAACGTTTCAAGCCTTTCAGTATCTGTCTATATTTCTGAGATGAGGTATTATGTACACTATTTACATTATTCACTATTGTCCTCATCTTTATCGCCATATTTATTACAACGTTTCAGCCTTTCAGTATCTGGTTATATTTCTGAGATGAGGTATTATGTACACTATTTACATTATTCGGACTATTGTCCTCATCTTTTGTCGCCATATTTATTACAACGTTTCGGCCTTTTCAGTATCATCTATATTTCTGAGATGAGGTATTATGTACACTATTTACATTATTCGGACTATTGTCCTCATCTTTGTCGCCATATTTATTACAACGTTTCGGCCTTTCAGTATCTGTCTATATTTCTGAGATGAGGTATTATGTACACTATTTACATTATTCGGACTATTGTCCTCATCTTTGTCGCCATATTTATTACAACGTTTCGGCCTTTCAGTATCTGTCTATATTTCCATAGATGAGGTATTATGTACACTATTTACATTATTCGGACTATTGTCCTCATCTTGTCGCCATATTTATTACAACGTTTCGGCCTTTCAGTATCTGTCTATATTTCTGAGATGAGGTATTATGTACACTATTTACATTATTCGGACCATTGTCCTCATCTTTGTTTCCATATTTATTACAACGTTTCGGCCTTTCAGTATCTGTCTATATTTCTGAGATGATTATGTACACTATTTTACATTATTCGGACTATTGTCCTCATCTTTGTCCCCATATTTATTACAACGTTTCGGCCTTTCAGTATCTGTCTATATTTCTGAGATGAGGGTATTATGTACACTATTTACATTATTCGGACTATTGTCCTCATCTTTGTCGCCATATTTATTACAACGTTTCGGCCTTTTAGTATCTGTCTATATTTCTGAGATGAGGAGTTATGTACACTATTTACATTATTCGGACTATTGTCCTCATCTATGTCGCCATATTTATTACAACGTTTCGGCCTTTCTGTATCTGTCTATATTTCTGAGATGAGGTATTATGTACACTATTTACATTATTCGGACTATTGTCCTCATCTTTGTCGCCATGTTTATTACAACGTTTCGGCCTTTCTGTGTCTGTCTATATTTCTGAGATGAGGTATTATGTACTCCATTTACATTATTCGGACTATTGTCCACATCTTTGTCGCGATATTTATTACAACGTTTCGGCCTTTCAGTATCTGTCTATATTTCTGAGATGAGGTATTATGTACACTATTTACATTATTCGGACTATTGTCCTCATCTTTGTCGCCATATTTATTACAACGTTTCGGCCTTTCTGTATCTGTCTATATTTCTGAGATGAGGTATGTACACTATTTACATTATTCGGACTATTGTCCTCATCTTTTGTCGCCATGTTTTATTACAACGTTTTGGCCTTTCAGTATCTGTCTATATTTCTGAGATGAGGTATTATGTACACTATTTGTTATTCGTCCTCATCTTTTGTCGCCATATTTATTACAACGTTTCGGCCTTTCCAGTATCTGTCTATATTTCTGAGATGAGGTATTATGTACACTATTTACATTATTCGGACTATTGTCCTCATCTTTGATAGCCATATTTATTATAACGTTTCGGCCTTTTTCAGTATTACAACGTTTCGGCCTTTTACATTATTCTTATTGTCTATATTTTTATTACAACGAGATCTGATATTTCTGAGATGTATTATGTACACTATTTACATTATTCGACTATTGTCCTCATCTTTGTCGCCATATTTATTACAACGTTTCGGCCTTTCAGTATCTGTCTATATTTCTGAGATGAGATATTATGTACACTATTTACATTATTCGGACTATTGTCCTCATCTTTGTCGCCATATTTATTACAACGTTTCGGCCTTTCAGTATCTGTCTATATTTCTGAGATGAGGTATTATGTACACTATTTACATTATTCGGACTATTGTCCTCATCTATGTCGCCATATTTATTACAACGTTTCGGCCTTTCTGTATCTGTCTATATTTCTGAGATGAGGTATTATGTACACTATTTACATTATTCGGACTATTGTCCACATCTTTGTCGCCATATTTATTACAACGTTTCGGCCTTTCAGTATCAGTCTATATTTCTGAGATGAGGTATTATGTACACTATTTACATTATTCAGACTATTGTCCTCATCTATGTCGCCATATTTATTACAACGTTTCGGCCTTTCTGTATCTGTCTATATTTCTGAGATGAGGTATTATGTACACTATTTACATTATTCGGACTATTGTCCACATCTTTGTCGCCATATTTATTACAACGTTTCGGCCTTTCTGTATCTGTCTATATTTCTGAGATGAGGTATTATGTACACTTTTTACATTATTCGGACTATTGTCCACATCTTTGTCGCCATATTTATTACAACGTTTCGGCCTTTCAGTATCTGTCTATATTTCTGAGATGCGGTATTATGTACACTATTTACATTATTCGGATTATTGTCCTCATCTTTGTCGCCATATTTATTACAACGTTTCGGCCTTTCAGTATCTGTCTATATTTCTGGGATGAGGTATTATGTACACTATTTACATTATTCGGACTATTGTCCTCATCTTTGTCGCCATATTTATTACAACGTTTCGGCCTTTCAGTATCAGTCTATATTTCTGAGATGAGGTATTATGTACACTATTTACATTATTCGGACTATTGTCCTCATCTATGTCGCCATATTTATTACACCGTTTCGGCCGTTCAGTATCTGTCTATATTTCTGAGATGAGGTATTATGTACACTAATTACATTATTCGGACTATTGTCCACATCTTTGTCGCCATATTTATTACAACGTTTCGGCCTTTCTGTATCTGTCTATATTTCTGAGATGAGGTATTATGTACACTATTTACATTATTCGGACTATTGTCCACATCTTTGTCGCCATATTTATTACAACGTTTCGGCCTTTCAGTATCTGTCTATATTTCTGAGATGGGGTATTATGTACACTATTTACATTATTCGGATTATTGTCCTCATCTTTGTCGCCATATTTATTACAACGTTTCGGCCTTTCAGTATCTGTCTATATTTCTGAGATGAGGTATTATGTACACTATTTACATTATTCAGACTATTGTCCTCATCTTTGTCGCCATATCTATTACAACGTTTCGGCCTTTCAGTATCTGTATATATCTCTGAGATGAGGTATTATGTACACTATTTACATAATTCGGACTATTGTCCTCATCTTTGTCGCCATATCTATTACAACGTTTCGGCCTTTCAGTATCTGTCTATATTTCTGAGATGATGTATTATGTACACTATTTACATTATTCGCACTACTGTCCTCATCTTTGTCGCCATATTTATTACAACGTTTCGGCCTTTCAGTATCTATGTATATTTCTGAGATGAGGTATTATGTACACTATTTACATTATTCGGACTATTGTCATCATTTTTATTGCCATATTTATTACAACGTTTCGGCCTTTCAGTATCTATGTATATTTCTGAGATGAGGTATTATGTACACTATTTACATTATTCGGACTATTGTCATCATTTTTATTGCCATATTTATAACAACGTTTCGGCCTTTCAGTATCTGTCTATATTTCTGAGATGAGGTATTATGTACACTATTTACATTATTCGGACTATTGTCCTCATCTTTGTAGCCATATTTATCACAACGTTACGGCCTTTCAGTATCTGTCTATATTTCTGAGATGAGGTATTATGTACACTATTTACATTATTCGGACTATTGACCTCATCTTTGTAGCCATATTTATCACAAGGTTTCGGCCTTTCAGTATCTGTCTATATTTCTGAGATGAGGTATTATGTACACTATTTACATTATTCGGACTATTGTCCTCATCTTTGTAGCCATATTTATCACAAGGTTTCGGCCTTTCAGTATGTCTATATTTCTGAGATGAGGTATTATGTACACTATTTACATTATTCGGACTATTTTCCTCATCTTTGTAGTCATATTTATCACAAGGTTTCGGCCTTTCAGTATCTGTCTATATTTCTGAGATGAGGTATTATGTACACTATTTACATTAATCGAACTATTGTCCTCATCTTTGTTGTCCTATTTGTCACAACGTTTCGGCCCTTGTACGCTCCGGCTTTCTTCAGGTAGCTGGAATGTCGAACTGAAATCTTTCTTTTGCTCGCTGGTGTAGACTGTTCTAGTTCCACGTGCCATGTCTAATGGATATCAGTTATTTCCTGTTAATTCCTCTCTCCAAGTTCTCCAGCGCCTTGACCAGGTATTGAACTCAGAACTATTTGGATCCTGCCACTGGATCTAACAAACACCTTTATCCATTGTGCCATGTGTCCTTGTGTGACACCATTTAACAGGACAAAAAAAAGAAAAGAAAGGAAAAAGAGAAAGAAAGAAAGGAAAAGAGAGGCGAGACTTAAGCGTAGATGATAAAAAAAACACCCACGACCAGGGGCCTTGACAATGTTATTTTGATAAGTAGCAAATGGCGAAAAGGTGTCATTACCATAGCAGAAAAATTCTAAGTGGATATGGGAATCGACTATTTTCTGGCGACGAACTTGTGTTATCGGGGATAGATAACAGCCGCTTAATGCTGGCAAACATCTAATTAGCAAACCACAGACCGACTAGCTAAGAGAACTCCAATTGATAATGTTATTTTGATAATTGACAAAGAACAGGTGAAATACAAGGCTTTGGATAGATAAGAAAAATTAACTGTGTCGTCTGCTAAGCCGCACACGAAACCAACCCTGAGTAACGACTGACCGTTTTTTGACAAGACATCTATAGGTGTTAGAGTTCGGTTGTGATAACAAAACTATGTTATCAGAAATTGGCACCAAGAATGACTAGAACAATGGAACTGTTTTTTCGGGACGACGGTCGACTGTGTTTTGCTGGACGACCACCCATTCTGATAATTAGCGGAAATCTGACTGACGAAGTCCAGATGAGAATAGAGGTTGTCACACTACCGGTCGCATTGTTCTGTTGGCGGCCAGAGAAGATGAGAGCTGCGATTAAGGAAAGAAAAGGAAAAGAAAGAGATAATTTTTTTTGAGCAAGATATATTTTTTTTTCTTCCTGAAACAAAGCCAACTGGATCGCACACGCCCGGCTGGACATCATTGGCCGGAGGTGATCACGTGACGCAAGGAGGGAAGCCGCCGCCGCCCATTTAGAGGATGGGTATGAGAGGTTGCTACGAAGAAGTGGGGGAGGACCGTTGACGCCCCTCTTAAGTTTGGTGAGAAGGTGGGTGTTAAAACTCGCCTAACAAAAAGAAAAACGTGTCACAATCCATATAACGGGTCGGGAGATAGACGCGGTCCTATGTATCTAGCAACTAGACATAAAGTATTGTTATCCTTTTTTTGATACCTTGAACTTTTGAGTTATCATTTTATTTCTTTCATACATATTTGTGCGATACTACCCTCGCTTGAACCCAACTTGCATTACGGCCCTAACGACTGATTGATTTCGTTTGCCTAAGATCAATTCACAACGTGGGTAGGCAGACTGGAGATCAACACTGGTAACCAGACATTGGAAGCGAGTCGGGAACGACGAGGCTGATATCGAATCTAATCAGATTCCCATCCGAATCACCAAAAGGTTAGAACGTCACATTTGGGTGCCGCGACCGATACCAAGCCAGTTGGTCGTCACAGGACGGGACAACACGACTGACGCAACAGGCGGACATCACGTTTGGAGCGGCGACACCCGAACGAAGCAGCGAGGAGCGAGCGAAGGCTGTGTTTAGGGACGTCACACTTGAGTGAGGTGCGAGCAAATTTTCATTCCGAAAATGCGGCCCAGAGAAAAAAAATGCTTGGAAACCATCAAGCTAAGCTCGCCAAAACCTGTCGGGACGTGACCAAGACTATAGCATAGTATGGCCACATGTTTGTCTACCGGAAATCTTATATACGAGAGTAAATCAACAAGTCAAGGCAACTTCAATACGATACCTTTTGTTCCAGTGATGAGCGGAAATGCATATGTCCCATTTTCGACATAGTCCACCCTTCACGGTGATGCACATCCGGTATCTTCATCCCATCTGAAAAGAAGCTTTTCGATTGCCCACGAAGCCACGTCCGCACCGCATGCTTGTTTGAGCAGGCAACGTTCACAAACTTCACGGTACCCTAAGAGAGGGGTCAGCAACATACCACACGTGTGCCACAAACGACATCACAAAGTCCGAACCAATATCTACTACAACGCAAAGAAGATATTCAGTTGTTTCAATTTTAATATATACTAAAGTATATATAATTTATATTACTATATAAAAGATATTGTAGAACAGGTATATTGACATTAACTTGTATAAAAATAAGTATGATGTTGGCACTCTGAATGATTTTAAAACCTTAATCGGCATAGTTAGCAAAAGGTTGTCGGCCCCAGCCCTAAGATATCATGCTCTATGGTTTGTACAGATCCATAACTGATGCCTAACGATTGCCACCACTTTAGTTCCCATAATTAGCGGAAATGCATATATCCCTTTTTAAACATAGTCCACCCTTCACGGCGATGCACATCCGGTATGTTCATCCCATCTGAAAAGAAGCTTTTCGATTGCTCACGAAGCTAACGTCCTCACCGGTTGCATGTTTGAGCAGGCAACATTCATAAACTTCTCGGTACCCTAAGACAGGTGTCGACAACCTACGACACGTGTGCCACAAACGACATCACAAAAACCGAACAAATAACTACTACAACGCAAAGAAGATATTCAGCTGTTTCAATTTTAATATATACTAAAGTATATATATACTTTATATTACTATATACAATATATCGTGGAACAGGTATATAGACCTTGACTTATATACGTATACTGTTGGCAAACTGAATAATTTTAAAACCCTAAGTCATGACATAGTTAGGAAAAGATTGTCGACACATGCTTTAAACCAGCTTATTCTTGCTTTTTATCCCAATTATATGCGACAATACAATTTTCATTATTACTGTTATTATTATTTATAAATAAATCCAAAATATATACTCTACAGCAGGGGTCGGCAAATTATGGCACGCGTGCTACATGCGGCACGCCTAGCAATTTCCAATGGCACGTAACCACAAATAACATTACAAAGTCCAAACCAATAACTACTCCAAAGCAAGGAAGATATTTAGCTGTTTCAATTTTAATATATACTAAAGTATATATACTTTATACAATAATATAAAATATATTATAGAACAGGTCTATTGACCTTGTATAAAAATAGGTATGCTGTTGGCACACTGAATGATTTTAAAACCCTAAGTCGGCACATAGCAAAAGTTTGCCGATCCCAGCCCTCATGCATCATTCACTATGGTTTGTGCAGATCCATAGCTGATGACTACGTTTGCCATCACTGATGCTGACATGAATCGTTGGTATTCCCTGACCATGACATGAACCCCCTGGAGGTGGTCTTTCGTGCTCGATGTTGATAGGCGACCAGATCGACTTTCACTCGATACATTTCTTCTGTGCGCTCTAAAGCATTGTATCCATTCAGGCACCTTCAGTTGATTCATGAACCGGGCGTCATACCGAGCCTAAATTGAGTGCTGGATTTTCGCAGGTTTGATTCCCTGTTCCCAGAGAAAGCGCAAGACGGCGCGTTGTTACTCAATGGAGCAATCGTAGAGTTGAGCGTCCATACGTCTGACCTCGTTGCTCCCAGTCACTCGACGTAACGATATAAGGCTGCGCGCAGCTTTCACGTTTCAAGGCGTCTTTGTTCTTTTGACCGCGAATATATATATATATATATATATATATATATATATATATATATATGTGTGTGTGTGTGTGTGTGTGTCTGTGTGGGCTAATCTGACAAATATTTTAATATATTTTCTGTTTATACGTTATTTTTGAGGATACAGCTTATTTGAGTAAATGCTGTTTTAATTAAGCAGTATTAATTACATTTACCGGCCTTAATGTACGAGAAATTTTATAGAAAATATGCATTCTCCGACAGGACTCGAACTTGTATCCCATACTGTCGGAGAACGCATATTTTTACAAAATGTTTCAAATTTTCAGCCCAGTAAATGTAATTAATACTGTTTAATTCAAAACACAGAATTTAATCGAATTCAAATAACTTGTATCCATAAAAATAATTCATAAACAGAAAATATACTAAAATATTAGCCGGATTTAAATCCATTTCATATAACATAGTGATTTTTCTAAACGTAGCTTAGATATGGCACAAGGCCAGAAGTATGGAGCACCCAAGGAAGATGGAACCCATTTCATATAATATGCTGTCATTGTTTACGCTAGGTTACATTTTCGGAGCAGAAAAGTCGTCGAGGATGTGCCTTTATAAGCAGTAATTTGAACTCCGTTAACCGGAAGTTCTCTGTGGCTGAAAGGTTAACGGCACGTCAGGCTAATTAACTCTTTCTGTATGGAATGCAGGATCGGTTCCTGTTGAAAAACGTATATTTTTCTTACGAAATTTCTCGAACATTCAGGCCAGTAAATGTAATTAATACTGCTTAATTAAAAAACATAATATTTACTCAAATAAGTTGTATCCATAAAATTAACGTATAAACAGTAATTATATTAAAATATATATATGTTAATGTATGTTCAGGCAGCAGCCATTTTTTTTTTAATATTGTTCGTTAAAGATGACAGGCAAGAAAAACTTAATTTTTTATTTAATTTTTTCAGCTTTGTAACATATTCCGTTCGGCAGAAGTAAAGGAGTACAAAAACTTTCCATATAGTCCATTGTCCCAAGCGGCCGTAGCAGTAATAGATGTGTCTCAGGCAAGATAGACTGACGGGGCCCATTTCTCCTCAGGATGGTTTTGAACTCAGAGCTGTCCTCTTCCAAGACTGCCCCACTAAAACTAAAGCGCACAGTCTACCCAATTATTTACGGAGTGATGGAATTTAGAATTCCGTTATTTAAGATTGGCTGACAGCCAAGCAAAACGATTCTAGTCTACGCTGCTAGTTTGCCCATTGGTAGGGTATGATCGTTTTATGCCTTTTGCCTTGCGGAAACGAAATTGGCTCGGTTTGAATTTAAATTCGATATATGTCGATTCCATCCCTAAAGTGATAAGCTACTTGGGGAGAAACTTAATTAGTTGGATCGCAAGGAACGCTCCTATAATCTCATTTCAAAGGAGCTCTTTCTGTCGGATTTCTTTCTCTCTTTTCTTTTTTTTTTTTTTTATTTCCCGCCTGTTTTCTTTTCTTTCTTTTTTTTTTTTTCAATAATTACCTTTGTTGTTGTTGTTGTTGTTGTTATTGTTGCTGCTGCTGATCCGCGATTTTTTTTTTTTTTTTTGTCTTTTTCTTTCCGTGTTTTTCTTTCATTTAGCCAGCTTATTCTTCGTGTACAAAAAGTGATCCAAAATATTATCTTCTCGCACGCACTGCACACACACACACACACACACATATATATATATATATATATATATATATACACACACACACACACACACACACACACACACATATATATATATATATATATATATATATATATATATATATATAACACACAAAACATATATATATATATATATATATATATATGCACGCATACAGACACAGCAGTATATGTAAGGAGAGGTGGTTAAATCTACGGAGGAAATAGACTGTTTTTTTGTTTTGTTTTTGTTTTCTTTGTTTTTGTTTTTTTTTCCTTTTTCTGTTTCCAAACATGAAGTGACTGGTGTGCTCTTTTCATCGCTTTAATGCACACACATGCACACACTAGCAAACACGCGCATAGACACGCACTTAAGCACACGACGCGTATACGCAAACGCAAATAAACACGAGATACACAAATACGTTCACATAAAAATACACGGTCATGAGCGCGCGCATAGACACACGCAGTGGCACACGCACCCATGGCAAACTGATTTACGCACACCAAAATTACGCACACAAGAATCATACACGAACGCATACAACGCTTACACAAACCCGTACATGCAAGTATATACACATAATCTACAGACATGAACGAACGCACACCTACTTTAATAAAAAAACAGCCTTATACATAATATGCAAACAAGAACCTCACACATGCATACAAACAGGGCCCCCACCACATAGAAATATATATATATATATATATATATATATATATATATATATATATATATATATATATATATATATATATACTATGATAAAAACTATGTAAATGGTGTAACAGCAAAATTGGCCAATTTTTAGAACAAGCTCTGAACTGTTGTATCTTAGAAATGATTAAAGATATATTACTAGAAATTTCTAAGGTTTTTATAAGGCGATAAGAATGTATAATTACTCTATAAATTTAACATAGAATCGTGATGAAATCGATCGTAAACGAAAATGACATGTTTATCATAATAGCTAAGGATGGGAAGTTCATATATATATATATATATATATATATATATATATATATATATATATATATATATATATATATGATCCTAGTATCATTTTCCAACTTATTCAAGATGATCTACGCCCTCTCTAAATTTCTAACTTTCTGTACTCACAGGTTTCACGTACGATTTCATTTTCAAGTCTTTGTTCACTGTTCTTTGGACTGTCATAGCTTAAACTCCTCTCTCACGTACCAAATGTCTTATCAATTGAGTTGGAGCTTTTCTAATTAGTCTCTTTAGCTCTAAGTTGAAATGATAATGACTCTTCCTGTTGTGCCCTTCTGATCAGGTTTCCCTCTCTACTTTTCCATCTTTTTACACTTATGCACTGTTCTCTTGATGGTTGTTGAACAGACTTTGAAGATAGAAGCCAGAGTATGAATCTTGGTACCATTACTGAAGGCCTGGATTATCTTTTTCTTCTCGCCATTGCTCATTTGGGCAGACAGTGGATCTGACACAAAACAATTTTCACCTTTTCTCTTTTTAACTGAATAAAAGTGATTCTCACGACAAATAGTGTCAAGATGGCTAAACGTCTTGTCTGAAAATCTGGAAATTTTTTTTTAGATATTAAGCATTTTGTGGGATGGATAATTATGTTGTTACACGATTAGGACAATTCTGCTGTTACTCCCATTACATATATATATATATATATATATATATATATATATATATATATATATATATATGAAGAAAAATATACGAAAAAAACAAACAAACATTCTAATATGCAATTATGCTGTTTTAATGTTAATATAATGTCAACGTCGGACGTTTCGGTCTAATAGACCATCTTCAGGACATATTCATAAAACATAATTAACATAGAACATATTCAATTCAACATGAAAAAGACGATGGACATAAAAGCAAGACCAATCCAAACAGATAACTGAAATTTTTTATAAGATCAGCGTTCCGTTTAAATATGATATACATACATACATACATTATATTACAACACAGAAGAAAAAATTCCATAGTGGATAATTTTTTCCCATTCTAATGAACGCTAAGCGTGACTATCAACCGTTGCATTTAAAAGCAAAAAGAAAAATTACAGTGATGGATATAAAAAAAAAACCAGTGTTGTATTACTACTTGCACTCGTGAATAAAACACAGTTTTGTATGACTACGTACACCCATGAAGATGATCTCGGAAGTAGATCGAAAGTACTTGGGAAATGGAAAACAAAAACAATTTTACTAGTTATAACTTATTTCTCACATCATTTAATTGCAATACACGGAAGGTTATTCGTGAGTATGAACAGATTTTATTAAAATAAGCAGACATAATGTCTCTAATTCATTTAATCAAACATGCCATATATATATATGTATGTGTATGTGTGTGTGTGTGTGTGTGTGTGTGTGTGTGTGTGTGTGTGTGTGTGTGTGTGTGTGTGTGTGCTTAGATAGATAAATATGGATACTCATATTTGAGTAGAAAAAAACCTACTGGGTTGACCAGAAAGTCCTGACTCGCTTAGGACGCGGAAAGAAAGCAACAATTTTGATCTCTGTTCTGGGGGAATTTTCAAAGAGTACTGCAATTCGAGTTTGTTCCACACGGTCGGGCCATCAACGCTAAACTGTATTGCCAGCAGTTAAATCACGTGTTCGACAAACTAAAGAAGCAGTATCCTGCTTTGTATCAGCAAGACAATGCGAGGCGACCACAAACTGCCAGGTTGACTAAGAAGTTGAAACAGATGGACGATGTTGAGATTCTTCCACATCCACCATTCAACCCCGATGCTGCTCCAAGTGACTATGGCCTATTCCGCTCAATTGAACACTTCCTCCGCGACCTTTTGATGAAGTGAAGGAAGGTTGTTTACAGTTTTTTGGTTCAAAACCAGCGGACGGTTATCTGCGACAGATTCGGATGCTGGCCGATCGCTGACAGAAGATAGTCGAGAATGATGGACTTTATCTTGAAGAATAAATTCTGGTGTGACTCCATAAAATTTCTAGGTGAGTCAGGACTTCCTGGCCAACCTAATATATATATATATATATATATATATATATATATATATATATATATATATATTGTCATCCACAGACAGACTGTTTCGCTATATCACAGCTCATCATTGTGGCTAGACGTCCGGTTGCTCTAACTAGGATCAAACCCGACTGAATACATTTAACTCTGATTAAAGACATATTATATATATATATATATATATATATATATATATATATATATATATATATGTATATTGTCATCCACAGACTGTTTCGCTGTATCACAGCTCATCAGTATGGATTGACGTCCGGTTGTCTCTAGCTAGGATCGAAACCCGACTGAATACTTTTAACTCTGATGAAAGATTTATTATATATATATATATATATATATATATATATATATATATAGTCATCAACTGAGAGATTGTTTCGCTGTATCAAAGCTCATCAGTGTGGCTAGACGTCCGGTTGCCTCTAGCTAGGATCGAAACTCGACTGAATTGGCGTCAGTCGGGGATTCTACTAGTAAGTCGTTGGCGAACAGTAGGGATGAAGATGAATTTCATCGTATTCATTGTTAGATAAACACACAGTGACTGAGAGAACTCGATTTTAGTCCTGCATTATTAATAGTAATAGTCACTGTTTATAAATCCACTCTTCCTCCCCAGAGAGCTCAACCGAAATAAATTTTTCAGGAGCATATATATATATATATATATATATATATATATCATTCACTTTTAATCCTTTTACGGAGAAATTGGCCAATTCTTGCTCCAGAATGTAGAGCAGCCAATGGTGAGAACCGTGTCACCTTATCGAATTACAAATGAGAAGCCAAGGGCTTGTCTTGCTAGAAAAATTACGACTGAGTAGTAATTTCGATCCTCACTGGGTGCCCCATACTTTCGGCCTTGTTCCACATCTTAGCTACGCTTGGAAAATTTCAACATATGAAAAGCCAAAGACAAGTTTTAGCGACAAAAGATCAAATGGAAAATATTTAAAATGTCGGTGAGGATCTAAAAGGCTTACTGAAAGGATCTACAGTTTGCAGATAGTCTTTGGGGAAAAAAAATGCCAAAACCAAATAGGTACAACAATTTAAATATTTCGGATGTGTTTTAACAGAGAATGGGAAAAAATACGACACCGAAATTATAAAGAAAGGCGAATATTTCTTTAGAAACAAAGAAAAGAGTGCTGAGATGTTACGTAATATCAGTCCCCTTATATGACAGTTTAAGCGCTTGACAATCTCCACACAATAGAAATGTATTTTTACAAAAGGATCCTGAAAAGACAATGAATCAAACGTGTTGCGCAACGAAGTAGTTTTAGAGAAAATGGGAACAAAATGCACACTTATATTTAACATCAGGAAAATACATTTGAAATTTCATGGTTACATAATGAGGAAAGAGAGCTTTGAAAGTTTGATACTCACAGGAACGACGGAATGCAAGGGACAGATAACCTATCTAGCTTCAGTAACTGGTAGAGGATGGTAGAAGATAACAAAAAGACAAAATTTATTGAGAACTACAATGGAGAAGTAATTCTTGGGATCTATGATCGACAACGTATTGAAGAAGAGACAAGACACAACGAAGAAGAAGAAGAAGAAGAAGAAGAAGAAAAAGAAGAAGAAGAAGAAGTGGAGGAGGAGGTGGAGGTGAATGAAGAAGAAAAAGAGGAGTTAAGAAAAACAAGAAGAATAGGAAGAAGAGTGGGAGGAAGAAGAGGGGAGGAAGACGAGAAAGGAAGAGGAGGAGAAAGTAGAAGAACGAAGAAGAAGAAGAAGAAAAAAAAGATGAATTGGAAAAAGAACAGAAAGACGAAGAAGAAGAAGAAGAAGAATTGAAAGAGGAGAAAGAAAAACTAGGAGAAGAGGAAGAAGAGGGGGAGGAAGAAGAGAAAGAAGGAGGTGGGGAAAAGTAGAAGAAGAAGAAGAAGAAAAAAGATGAAGAAGAAAAGGAGGGAGAAGGAGACGAGGAAGAAGGAGGAAGAGAAAGAAGATGAAGAAGTAGAAGAAGAGGAGGAGGAAAATAAAGAAGAGGAAGAGAAAGAGAGAGAAGAAGAAGAAGAAGAAGAAGAAGAAGAAGAAGAAGAAGAAGAAGAAGAAGAAGAAGAAGAAGATGAAGAAGAAGAAGAAGAAGAAGAAGAAGAAGAAAAGATAAACTGGAAGAAGAAGAAGAAGAAGAAGAAGAAAAGATAAACTGGAAGAAGAAGAAAAAAAAGAAGAAGTAGTGGGGGAAGAGAAGAATGAAGAAGAGGAAGAGAAAGAGGAGAAAGAAAAACAAGAAGAAGGAGGAGGGGAAAGAAGAAGAAGAAGAAGAAGAAGAAGAAGAAGAAGAAGAAGAAGGGGCGACAAATGAAATTTCAAGGGTACATAATAATTGTTTTCTTTCCGCTTCCTGAGTCAGGACTTTCTGGCCAACGTGATATATTCTTTTTTTATTGGACGAACATGAGTAAGAAAATGATTTAAAAATCTGTGTAATGTCCGCTTATCTCTGCACTGATTTCTTTTTCTTCTTCCTTATTCTCAATTTCTCTGACCTTTTCTCCTTTCCATCTTTCTTTCATTCACTTTCCATTCATCATTCTTAACGGCGTTGATTTTTTTTCCCTTTCTATTTTCTTCCAAATTCCTTCATTCAATTTTCAGTTCCAGTTTTTTTTCCTTCCCTTTCTTTTGCCATCGTCTTTTCAGACATTTTGAAACTCTTTTTTTGTTTATGCTATTTCATTTTATTTTCGTTACTCGCTATCTATTCACGCTATCCGAACTAATTAAGTAAAGCCCAACCGTTTTCTAAGCGATACCGATCTGAAACAGTTAGTTATTTTTATTTTTTGGGTTTTTTTTTTTTTTTTTTATCCTTCCTTTCTAAAACAACGCTCAATGTGTCCAGCAATGATACGAATAGATTGTTAAACTCCAAGACATAGAAACGCTGAAATAGACATTTAAAAAAAATATATACATAACCAGTAAGAAAAAGAAGACAAAATGTTGGGAGAGTAGATTTCAAAATGCAGGGAACAGATTGATTGCAGAAAAGGCAAAAAATGCACGACGATTTAATTGAATTTAGGTTGCTGCATATATATATATATATATATATATATATATATATATATATATATATATATATATAAATTAATTGATTTAAAATATGGATTTTTTTCGCTTATTTTAAATCAATTAATTTATAATATTAATGCTCTGTAAATTTACATCGAGCACTATTTTGTAAAAATAAAAATATCTATAAGAACACCGGATTATATATCTTACTGTTCTTTCTTTTTTATTTATATACATATATATATATATATATATATATATATATATATATATATATATATATATATGTGTGTGTGTGTGTGTGTGTGTGTGTGTGTGTGTGTGTGTGTGTGTGTGTGTGTGTGTGTGTCTGTGTTAAATCAGATCTCTTATTAATATAAATTGATAACAATTTTAAGTATACTTGCATTATTTACATTATTCTGACTGTTATCCTCATCATTAGTGACATATTTGCAACGTTTCGGCGTTGTACGCTCCGGCCTTCTTCAGGTGATTGGAATTTCGAATCGAACCCTTTATTTTGTCCACCGGAGTGGATTGTTCTGGTTCCACGTGCCATGCCCCTTCCGGATATCTGTTATTTCTCTTTAACTCAACTCTGCAAGCTTTTGGTTCACCAATGCTGTGGCCTGATATTGAACTCACAACTCTTTGGATCTAGTCACTGGATCTAACCGACGTCTTTATCCACTGGGCAATGTGGTTCAAAATTCCAATCACCCGACCGAAACGTTGTGAATATGTCAGTGAAGATGAGGATGACAGTCCGAATAATGTGAATAATGCAAGTAATCATACCACCTCATCTCAAAGATATGGTATTATGATTACTTGCATTATTTACATTATTCAGAATGCCATCTTCATTGAGATATTCACAACGTTTCGGACGTTATACGTTCCGGTTTTACTACGCGAAGACTTTCGACAAAGTACCTCACAAGGATCTGCTGGAACTGCTCAGCAATCTAGATATATTCGGGAAAGATATCAGAATAACCAAGAACCTATACTGGCAGCAAACAGCATGCATGCGCATAGGAGTTCAGCGAATATACAAAAATAGAAAAAGGTGTAAGGCAAGGATGCGTCTTCTCGCCGGACCTTTTCAACCTATACAACGAGGCAATTCTGTGAGAATTGGGAACACTACCGGGATTTAGAATTGGCGGACACAATCTTAACAACATAAGATATGCAAACGACACAGTACTGATAGCAGACAGGGAAAAGAAATTAAAAAAATCTCCTACAGAAGGGAGCGACAGAGAGTGAGAAGAAAGGACTAAGCATAAACTACAAGAAGATAGAATGCATGGTCATCAGTAAAAGAATGAGCCCAAAATGCGATTTGCAGGTCGGGGACATTATTATCAAGCAGACGCGAAATTTTAAAAGTTGCGAGACTCGAGGATTTCTATGGTGACAAAGAAAAAAATACTGAGCTATTACGTGACATCTGTCCTTCTTTACGGCGAGAGTTGGACGATCTCCTCAAAGATAAAGAAGAAACTCGAGGCGACGGAGATATGGTTCTACAGAAGGATGTTCAGGATATCATGGACCGAGCGTGTGAGCAACGATGGAGTCTTTGAGAGGATGCAAACAAGGAGGAGGCTCATACTTAATATCAGGAAGAGGCAGCTGATGTTCCTCGGGTACATAATGTGGGATGAGGGCCTGGAGAATCTGATACTCACAGGTCGAATAGAGGGAAAGAGAGACAAGAAAAAACAACGCATGACATACCTACAAGGCTTAAAAGCAAATGGATGACAGAACGTGGTCTCGGGAGGTAGCAGAGATAAAGGAATTTGAGAGCTGCAGTGGAGAGAAGGAGGTGGAGAGCCATGATCGCTTACCTCCTGAAAGGACATGGCACATAAAATATAAGAATCATAATACCTCATCTTAGAGATATAGGTAATATTAAGTATACCCCAATAAAAAGCTCGAGAGTCACTCAAGGTAGATTTATACTGAATGAAGTATGGTATATAAATGCAAGATGAGGTAATAGAAAGTGAAGGCTATGAGGATAGGGAGGATAGATAACGATTGACTGTAAAGTTCAGTAAACTATACACGCAAGTATTTGTGCCACAATGTCGCAGTTGCGTTTTTTTAATCATTTCATTCCAATTAAGGCGATAATGCCACTACGACGCAAGAGACTATTGGGGATGAAAGAAAACAAAAAGACTTTTTAAAAAACCGGAAAAATCAGTCCTGAACAAGGAACAAAGATAAACCTCTACTCATGCGCCAAAAATCCGGGGAGGAGTGTGAACCGGACAATAGGCGAACCTATCTACTCTTATTTGTTTGGGGTGGGGAAGATGCCGAAGAAGGAAATACTCTTTTCAACTGGAATACGGAGGAAATGTGGATGAATCAACTCCATGGAATAAGCATGATATATCCGAGTTGCAAAGATCTGTACTTGCCTAATCATTAAAAGTTTGGGAACAGTTTTGTTTACGCAATTTCATTGTAAGGGAATACAACGAACCCAACTAGAATTGGAACTCCGCACTCCGATAACCAGCTCCCGGTCTCTATCAATTACACCACACGCACATCCAAGCTTACAGCCCCGGATATTTCCAAGCCGTCACCTATCTAGGTACTGACCAGGCTCAATGTTGCTTAACTTTGGTGATCATACGAGAACAGGTCTTTCAACATCACATGGCCGTAAACCATACCAACCTTACAGCATCTTATATTCCAAATCGGTCCCCCATCTAGGTACTAACCAGTCTCAACGTTGCTTAACTTCAATGATCGTACGAGAACCGGTCTTTCAAAATGACATGGCCGTAAACTATACCAACCGTACATCCACGCTTACAGCATCTTATATTCCAAATCGGTCACCCATCTAGGTACTAACCAAGCAGAACGTTGCTTAACTTCGGTGATCGTAAGAGAACTGGAATTTCAACGTGATATGGACGTAAACCATACCAACCGTACATCGAAGATTACAGCACCAGATATTCCCAATCGGTCACCCATCTAGGTACTAACCAAGCAGAACGTTGCTTAACTTCGGTGATCGTAAGAGAACTGGAATTTCAACGTGATATGGACGTACACCATACCAACCGTACATCGAAGATTACAGCACCTGATATTCCCAATCGGTCACCCATCTAGGTACTAACCAGTCTCAACGTTGCTTAACTTCGGTGATCGTTAGAGAACTAGTCTTTCAATATGATATGGACGTACACCGTACAAACCGTACATCGAAGATTACAGCACCTGATATTCCCTATCGGTCACCCATCTAGGTACTAACCAAGCAGAGCGTTGCTTAACTTCGGTGATCGTTAGAGAACCGGTGTTTTTGCCGTAAGCCACATGGAAAGAGGAAAATATTATTTTGCCCTATCAATCTTCAGTGGGAAGGAATGTGGAGGATTCGGCTCCGTGGAAGAACGCAGTTGATTTGAATATTTGCAATGGAAATAGCAATGGTGTCACGATAAACCGGCGAGATTATGTCTGTCCGAATGAGGCTGCCGAGTGAGAAATATGTCTTCCCAAACGAGGCCGCCTCTAGAATTTTGAATTCTGTCAAAGCTGGAAGAAGAGAATGTAGCTGCTGAAGCCAAGATATCACACGGTGTAACACGAGTTTTTGTCCTTGGGTAGAAACTGTTATTTCATATTTGTTTGCGCCAAGAATGTATGAAAAATGGCTAATATTTCCTTCAAACATTTTCGCTCACGCAAAATAGAAACAAAACGACATTTTTTAACAGTAAGGTTCACCCTGTACAAGGCTCAAGGGCCACTCAAAGTAGAGGGTTATATCGTGCGGAGAGGAGGGGAAGATAACAGTTAAGAATAGTCTTGAACAGGTTAAGATTGTAGTGATCGGGGAAACATCCACTTGGGAGTCGGTTCCACAGAGCGGGGGGGGTTGCGGGGAGGTGCTGTTCGACTGGAACTTATGATTCAAAAGTAGCTTTTATTTTATTCTAGGATTACAAAAGAAGGAACGCAAAAAAATTTAGAAGTGAGTATTTTTTAGCGGTTTACATTTATACTGTAAATTATTTTCACGAATCAGCCTCCAAATATAGTCTCCCCTCATGCTTTCATTACACGATCCTTGGTAGAGGCGTTCAAAGTCCAGTATATCCCGATGGAATCGCTCGCCTTCCTTCTCTGAAATACGCCACCATGTTCTCCTTCAAGATGAGCGCCAATGATATGGGCTTTGAGTGACATCCTGCAGCTAATTTTACCATAGTACTTCACCAGGGTCGCAACAAACTTCACACAGTTTTCGGCCTGTTGGTTCCCCGGGAAACCCAGAGCCATTACGACAAATCTGTTCCACACTTTTTCTTTATTCTTGTGAGCGTCTTGAGGAATTCCTTACATTCTATGTTGTTTTAAATTTCTGGTCCAACGAAGACACCGGCTTTAAAATTTTGCCAAAGACAAGCTAGAGAAGAAGTCTTGAAGGAACATGAAGGCTGGAAACTCTTTATCTAGAGCCGTGAGAAATTGTGTCATAAGGTCCACTTTTGAGGGCAGTAGAGGAAACAATACTTTCCGTGAGTCAAACAGTATCTTCTACTTGACGTTGTTCCACGCCACAGTGAACTCGATCCACTGTGGACAGTCACACTTGTGGTAGTGTGCCGTGGTGACCCTGCTGTCAGGCAAAGATAAAACGGAAACTTGCTAAAGCAGCCTTAGAAGCCCATTAGGGAGACCACCATTTTGAAATCTCCGATAACCACCTAATCGAACTCTTCATATGTCAAGGCATCTAGCAAGATCTTGACACTGCCGTATTTCTCTTTGAGCTGTACCCAGTGTCTCAGTGGAAGAGATAGTTATGAAGCAACACGGCTTTTAGTTTCCTAGGTCAGCTGTCGATGAAGAGGCGCCACTTGCTAGGGTTACGGGTGATTGCAAAAAACTGTTCCTAGTTGTCTCCGTCCTAGTGATCTTCTTGACGAATTCATTACATTCTATGTACTTCTTCATGGACTTCTTCTGGCATGGACTTTTGACGCTGAGAGCTTAGGGAAGAAGTCTTGAAAGAACTTTGAAGGCTGCAAATTCCTTATCTAGAGGTGTGAGAAATTGTGTCATAAGGTCCAGTGTGAAGTGCAGTGGAGGAAACAATACTTTCCGTTAGTACAACAGTAGCTTTTATTTGACGTTTAAAAATCGCGAAATACTACTCACTTCTAAACGCCAAATAGAAGTTACTCTTGTACTAGATTTTTTGGAGCGTGTGTGATGTGTGCATGTGTATATATTTGTGTGAATGTGTGTATGTGGGAGACAACGACACCTCTGAAAGCATGTCTGTCTAGTGTAGATTATCGGCCCGTTCATGGGTGGAGTCCTCTTCTATGTAATAACAATATAAATATAAATATATATATATATATATATATATATAGTGACTCTCCAAGCGTAGCTTAGATGTGGCATAAGGCCGAACTTAAGGGGCACTCAGTGAGGATCGAACTCACTACTCAGTCGTAATTGTTCTAGCGAAAAAAAAATTTTCTAAGCAAGAACCAATGAAAGAATAACACGAACACAGGTATGGAATACAAAGATATATCACAACAGAAATATAATACAAAAGAATTAGAAGTATTAGTAATGACTATCAGATTTGGTTAGAGTGAACTATGTTGTCTCGACAAGTATCACGATTCGAATGTCCTGACAATATGCTCTCAATTATCTCTCTTCGTCTTACAACATCCCCATACCTCTTGAGAGGCGCAGTATTTATAATATCAGGAATAGTCCATTATTATAATGGGTAAGTTTCCATAACTATATATATATATATATATATATATATATATATATATATATATATATATATATATATATATATATATATATAGATAGATAGATAGATAGATAGATATATATTTTATATATATATATATATATATATATATATATGTATATATAAAAAGCAAGAGTCTATAATGGTTCCAACGAGAGAAAAGTGTGTATATTAAAAAGAAGAGAAATACCGCAAACGTTTTTGGTTGTAATGTGAAATTAAAAAAAAAAATATTATGCTTTATTTTTTTTTATCGAAAATAAAGCATAATATTTAAAAAAAAAAACAAAACAAAATATCCACATTACAAACAAAAACGTTTGCGGTATCTCTTCTTTTATATATATATATATATATATATATATATATATATATATATATATATATATATATATATATATATATATATATATATATATATATATATATATATATATATATATATATATGTTTTTATTTTGGTTGGAAGAGGTAGATTCATTACTTTACCAATATATTAAGTAATGGATAAAATCTGGCATATTTTTCATTTATTTTAAATAGACACTCATTTGCATCTACCGGCCTGAATAATAAGATTCATATATATATATATATATATATATATATATGTATATATATAGGGCCCATATTTTTCTAACAAGAATCCTTAAATATTCAGGCCGGTTGATGTAAGTAAATATATATACTGTTTAAAAACAAAAAAAACAGAGTATTTACCGAAGTATCCATTAAAAATAACGTTTAAACAAATAAACTAAAAAATATGGCGGATTTCATCCATTTCCCTATTATTTTTTTCTTCAAGTATACACACATTCACACACACGCATACACACACACATACACACACACATACCGATGCATACAGTGAATTTATAAGAATTCCTGAAATGGAAAATAAAATATTCCTATAACTCTAGACACATAAATCAATAAATACATTCAGTTCAAAGTGAAAATAAGAATCATCTTGATAATGGCTAAAAGTATAGCCGAAAGCGATCGGACATACGAAACATTCAGACAATTTCTATATAATTTATATCCCAAAACGAAGGAAATTATAAAACCACAAGAAAGATTAAGTAAAAATTTAACTGCAGTACCTTGTTAGCTTTTTATGAAAATTTCATATATATATATATATATATATATATATATATATATATATAAACATAAAAAATGTTTTAAAATAATTGTCGACGTCATAATAATTGTGACGTCATTTGTTTACATTTGGATACGCTTTGAGCAGATATGAATGTACGTGAGAGAATCATTGAAGATTGTAATTTGAAAACAGTAAAATCAACCTTGCTAACCCAGCGATCCTCTGTGGCCCAATCGGTTAATGCACGTCAGGCTATATGACGATTCCGGATAGGATACAGGTTCGATTCCTGTGAAAATTTCTCGAACATTCAGGCCGGTAAATGTTGTTAATACTCTTTATTATAAACAGGACCTTTACTTGATATTTGTATCTATAAAAAGAACGTATAAACAAAAAAATGTCTTAAAATATATATATATATATATATATATATATATGTGTGTGTGTGTGTGTGTGTGTGTTGTGGTAGGGGCCAGAAAGAAAGACCCGGAAGAAGGTAGGTTGACCACGTGTATTGAAATAACAGACCATATATACAAAATAAGAATGTTATTTCTCAGCAGATATGTGTCCGTCCGAACTATCAGGTTACTCTGCGTCCCGACTGCTTCCTTAGGAAGTCTCGCAGGTTAGTATTTATGAAGGAGAAAGATTTCTTTCTAATGTAGACAGGTCACCATAACATTGTGTGTGTGAGTGTGTCCAGAAAAGAAAACACTTGTTCAAATACACGAAAAATGTTAATAAAACGCTTAATAGCAATACGTTGTCTGTTGTCTTTAAAGAAACATGTATAAAAGAGGAATTCCTGCCTAAATATACAATATATATATATATATAGCGAGACTCTCCGCTCATGCGAATTGAGTCACTCCCTGTCGTTGGGCGTGTTTATAAAGATAAACACGCTAAAAATCCACTTTCCTCCCTACCGTGCGCCGATGGCTTAATGGTTAGAATCTCCGACTGACACCAGTTCAGTCGAGTTTCGACCCTAGCTGGAAGCTACCGGATGTCTAGCCACACTGATGAGCTGCGAAGCAGTCTGTCTGTGGATGACGGTATATATATATGTGTATATATAGGTAAGCATGTATGTGTAAGGATTTGTTCCGTTTCTTCAAATCAGTTTTGCATTGAAAAAAAAAGGGTGTCGTTGCTCAGTTGAAATCAACCATTCTAATCATGGTCTGTACGTCGTTGGTGGCCATCTGGCTAATTTTTTTTTTATATGGATAACCGTGTTTATACTCAATTTTGTGAAATCACAAAAAGAAAAAGGACTTCCCGCGATGAGTGAGTCTTTTTCCGTGTGAATGTCTCAGTGCGTTTGCAAATAAGAAACTTATAATAGCCAGTGCCCTCATCGTCGTCGCAAAAACACCATTAGGTGTATGCTTTTTTTGGGGGTGGGCAGTCAAATATAAAGCACGTTGTAATTTGAGACATAGAGAAATTTTCAGACTACAAAGTGTAAAAAAAAAATGAATGTGGAGGGCTGAAAAACACACCAACCAAAAATTACTTGCAGAAATATGTCAATCGAGAAACGTGATAAAATGACGACAACGATTTGTTACAGGTTGGCTGGAGAACGGATCAACCGAAATATAATTACAACAATTTATATGAAGACTCTTTAAACTATTTACAAGCGGACTATTGTCCTCATCTTTGTTGTTGTTATCACAACGTTTCGGCTGTTGTACTTACTGCTTTTCATCAGGTGTTTGTCTCTTGGTTGACTATCGGAACAGCGATAACCTTATTTGCATTATTCGGACTATTGTCCTCATCTTTGTCGCCATTTTTATTAAAACGTTTCGGCCGTTGTACGCTCCGACCTTCTTCAGGTGGTTAGAATGTCGAACTGAACCCTTTATTTCACTCACTGGGATAGACTATTCTAGTTCCACGTGCCAATTTTAATGGATGTCAGTTATCAGTTATCTCCTGTTAATTCCCCTCTCCAAGTTTTCCACTGCCTTCACCGGACACATGGCACACTGGATAAAGGCGTTGGTTAGATCCAGTGACAGGACCCAAAGAGTGTGAATTCAATACACGGACATTTGGAAACGCGTTGAGCAGATATGAATGTACGAGAGAAAATCATGGAGAATTGTGTTTAAAAACATTAAAATCGACCTTGCTAACCGAAACGCTCCTCTATGGCTCAATCGGCAAAAACACGTCAGGCTATATGATGGTTCCGTATAGGATACAGGTTCGATTCCTGTCGGAGGACGAATATTTTCTATGAAAATTTCTCGGATATTCAGGCCGGTAAATGTTGTTAATACTGTTTATTATAAACAGAGCATTTACTTAAATATTTGTATCTATAAAAAGAATGTATAAACATAAAAAATGTCTTTATATATATATATGTGTTTTTCATGTGTCTGTGTTTGAGTGTGTGTGTTTAATCAAAGGTAAACAGATGTAAGATAAGAGAATTGTGCTCTTTCGTAGTCTAACAAAAGAAAGTGCTTATTTAAATGAATAAATTGCATTCTGCACGTACTGTTTTATGCCTATCTGTATCAGATAAACTTTTTTATAGTCTCCACAGTACATAAGTGTCTAGCTCTATATTAATCTATTAAGATCTCGGTGACACTGTCATGTGAAAATCTCTCAAGCAATATATGGGGGTCAGCGGCCTCCGACTCAAGATATCAAATAACGTTGATGAAGAAGAGATACACGACTCTTGACGATAGAGGCGTAAGGCCGTATCACGATGAAACACCGTTTCTCGTATTATCACCGAAATTAAGCAACGTCGAGCTTGGTCAGTACTTAGATGGGTGGCTGCTTGGTTATACCAGGTGCAGTAAGTGTGGATGCGCGGGTGGTGTAATGGATTTAAAAATCGTAGATCCGAGTTCCAGTGCTAGTAGGGTTCATGATATTCAATTATGCGCAAATAC